>JACEOJ010000093.1:39668-93638 GCA_013761285.1 Campoletis sonorensis
TTTTTTTTTTTTTTTTTTTCTTTTAATTTTCAGCACAGCCTATTAATGGTTTCGTTATCGTTACGATCGGTTACGAGGTGGTTTTTTTCTTTCTTTTAGTCTCAGACTGGATTTTCGGTGATTCACAAATTATCTGGTGCCTGATTTTGCATTCAGTTTTGAGATGAATTCCATTGCTTGATTATCACCCTTTCGATGCTCCAGCGCTCTGATAACATCCGTGTCTGGAAAATTACATTAAAGAGTGAATTTTCAAACATTATGCAAAGAATGAAATGGAATTCGGGATGTAAACTATTATTTGCTGTACCTTTGTCCGTTGGGCGAGAAAGTTTCAGATGAATTTGATCGAGAGATTCGATCCCACACTCATGACCGGTACTAGGAATTTCATTGAATTTCAAAAAACCTTCTGCCATGAATCTCGTCCTCAAAAAATCTTTATCTTTAATCTCAAAGACCAAAATAGCGTCCTCCAGGTTTCTCTGGTCAGTCGTCAAAGGTCTGGAATCCAATGAAAGAAAATATGCTCAATAAACGAATATTTAAATGCTTAAAATGTCAATTCGATTGATAATTTTCTATATTCTAAAAAAGAAAAAAAAAACATTTATTTACATGGTCAATGTTTCATCGAACAATGGGAAAAGTGTCTCTTTCTGAACATGAGTTTTAGGCGTTTTGATTTCGTTGAATTTTTCTTCTGGGAGCAATCTCAGCTTGACGTAGGCGTCACATTTACCTGCGATTAAAAAATGCATAATATCAGTGACAAATAATCACAAAACAATCTTCCATATTAAACGGTAGAATTCCCAACGTGAACCGATTCATGCACGATGGTATCGATCGATCATGATGATTCTCTGTAAAACAATGACCACGAAGAAAAGTATCGGGTGCAAGATCGTTGCATTCAGGAAAATTCTAATGTTTCAATAACAAATTATGCCACATCGAAATATCTAAGGAACCTGAATGGAATTTTTTTATTACCCAAAATAACGTGGATTATTACCCAAAATAACGACCGGTTGACTAAGTCTATTGAATCACATTATCGTGCCATGCATTCGGTGACCCCTTAGTCGTACGAGCAATTTGAAAAAAATGGCAGGCATTACAGAAATATTAAGAGCAAAAGAAAATGGTAATGATACTTTCGAATAAACCGACACGATTGTACAAAATTCTTGACGAAAGACATAACTTTCATGTTCAAGACGATTTTACATACTTGTCTTCATCTCTCTCAGTCTTTGTTTAGATTTTGCATGAAGCTTGCGCTCGATAGTCGACAGCTTGCCTATAAAATCGCCTACAAAATTGAAAGAATAAAAAACAAAAAAAAATGACAGCTTAACGATAACTGCAAGCGACTGATCGACTTGTTAGTTTGACATAAAGTTCTCATTCGATTGATTTTTTTTGGACCCAATAACAATTCTTATTCTAGACTTCTTGACAAGTGGTTTTTTTTTTTTTTTTTTAATTTGTAAATAACGGATATGGTTAATAATTTAAAAACGTTACCATTGCTGTCCATAGGTCTCAAATTTCTTGCATTCAGTATTTGAACGTTCAATGAATTGTCGACAAACTGTGCTCTGACCGTCAGCATTCCATGAACTGATTCTTCCATATCCTTTTGCTCTTGAACCCTGTCGAGGTTGTAACGATGAATCAATTCAGCAGTCTCCATACCATGAAGCTTTAGAAGATGCTCGATCTTTTCAAGCACCTGAACATTCGCAGTCTCGTCGGCACCAAGGTTGAAAAATCGTATGAGAGTGTGAAGTGTACGATGGAGATTCGAGTAAAACGAGGGTGGTCTTCTTTTCTGTAAATCAAAGACGATCGTTACACGTGTATTTGTTTCCAATCGAAATATTAAAGTTTCTAAAACAATTGAATTCAAATGAATGCTTTGCAGCTAATTAGGAAGAGAAAGCAATGAAACGTTTTGTTTTCATTGAATTATTACTCACTCCAAGATTATTATTGACCAGTTGATACAGAGTTTCCGACATTATTTCCCAGATGACGAGGAGTATTCTCTGAAAGTTGTCCTCGTTGAGATTGTCGTGCAATATCGTAATATTCTCGTCCAAGTAACGGAGTAATCGGTCCAAGGCATTGCTTGTAGTATCAACGAGCTCGGCACCTTCCATGAGATATCTGCTCATCGCAGGCGCCATTTTGTTGGCAACTACTTCGAGCAACTCGATGATTTTGTTTTTAACAGTATCAGTGGCATTGTCTATTATGAGCTCCAGGGTTTGTCGACAACGATCAGCCTCTTGTTGTGTTTTGTTCTCAGCCAAAGCATCCACTATACCTTGAAGACCTAGATCATTTGCCCATGGTTTTATCGAAGATCTTATATAGTCGATGTTATTGATGGCCAAACACCAAGCTGTCGAGACTTCAAATTTCTTCTCATAAACGCTACTTGTGTTATCATTTTCTTGATCATTTTGCGTGACTTTTTCCACTTTCGCTGACATCATGTCAGCATAGGCAATTGAGCATTTGCAAATGTCCTGAAAAATAAAAGTTTCTTGAAAAAAAGGGACCGATCGGGATATGGTGTGAAGCCTTCTCTCGAAATTTTTCTTGATCAAAGTCTTTTTTTATAGACAATGAAATCTGAGCTTTTCGTTCTCATATTGCATTGGAGTGAATGGACATTTTTTGAGTAGATAAAAGTTGCCTACAACTTACATCGATGATTTTAGCGATAAAAGTGTACGACCCTTCGATATCTGGCCAGGCCAATTGAGTCCAGAATATTTTAATTTGACAAAAAATGCCCAAAGTGTCTACCGCACTTGAACTGTACAAAACACTCGAATCCACCGGTTGAAGTGTGTCAAATTTGACAGCTCTGTCGATTCTCGTAAGTGCTTTGTATACCGCCATGTCAAGCCAATGAGCAACCCCAGCTCTGAACCATTCGTGATAACTCTGAATCTTCATATTATCCAGACCATCTATGCACAAGACTTGACCGAGTCTGTGGTAAATTTGTTGTTGGCTTTGAATTAGTTTCATTGGCTACATTTTTAGTTTACGATGTTATTTGCATGAGTGTATTCTTTTATTACTTACACGGCGAATCTCTGAAGGGTCAAATACAACTCGAAAAGTGTTGTGCCCAGCGACAATTCTGCATCGTCATTGTTCTCTACTTCAATACGTTTCAACCTTAAGCACACGTCCTCGACAATTATCATGCACAGATCACTGACTCGCTTCTCGTACATTATGTATAGTGTTCGAGCATATGGGAAATTGACTTTTCTGAAAAAAAGTTGAAAAATGTTGTTGAGATATGTTATAAAGAACAGTTGATCGATGACTAGTGACTGTAGGTGAAAATGTTATCATTCAATATTATTGTGACTGAAAAAATGAATTTCCGAATTTAATAATTACTTGATAAACATTCTGTCGTAAACTTCTGCTGCTCTTTGAAGATCAGCTCTGACCAATTGTATGATTTTGATGTGAAGCTTGATCGCGTCTTCGTCAGTGTCCGACTCGGGAGTATTATTTTGCAAAATGTGGTCCCACCATTCAGCACCTCCCTGAATAACTGTTAATTCGAGTGCCTGCGAAACGTCAACTTTTGGGCCATCGGGCTCGGGAAACCAGGCGTACATTTTGGCAGGGAACAAATCGAAATCTTCAGGAATTTGTAGGGTCGAAATGGTAGAAATAATTCTGAAAAAAAAACAAAAAGAAACATGATTTTCAACGAGTCCAATGTTTAATTTTTCCGAAACGTTGGAAAAAACAAAGTTTCGTTACCCCAAAACGGCACCTATCTGTGCCATGGAGTTTTTTTCACCATCGGCAAGTCTCCTGATTTTTCTGATGCTATTGAAACATGAGTGCAAAAGTTTTCTCGTTGCGTCCCAAAACAGAACGACCTCGTCGTTAGAGAAAAGCCCGCTTTCCACTGGCCTCAGTAATTCGATCGCTAACTTGTTGAAAACGGCGAAATGCAGAGGATGCTTTTGATGAATTCTCGAGTACTCGACCCATTGTGACAATGCAACGTTTCTAGCTAGCAATCCTTTTTGCGCACGGTGCTGAAGCACCAAAGCTTCAGCCGCTGCCGACCATCTTCCGCACCAACAATATTTCTCGGTTTTTTCCGTTTCGAGCTCGTGCAACAATAGAATTCTCAACAAATGACGATGTTCTTGGGCTGCTACGCGCGTGTTGTGCTCAGCACTGAATGCTAATCGGAGTCGCACTACACCACGGCGTTTCGATTTGTGCTTTTTTTCTAGCGAATACCACATCGTGTGTCCTGTCACTGGAATATCCTACAAGTTATAAACGATTATAATGACAATGAAAAACAAGAATTTTCACTGATGAAAATTAATAATCAGTGAATAATAATACTTCTTTAATGAATAATTAATACTGGCAATTTGTAATTTCACATCCGGGAGTTTTGGGATTGTCGGATAATCCGATGATTTGATTGTCAATATTATTGGCAATGATTCGGCTCGTATTACGAGTCCACGTACGTTGAAGGGTTATTGTGAAAAGAAAAAATTATACCATCGAAACCGTTTTGAAGCTATTTGCTATAATGGCCTTAGATTTTTATTGAATCTATATATGGGTTCTTCAATATCGTCGAATTGTAGTCTGAGCTCAATGGAAAAGAGCCGAATTTCGAGGATTACTGATTACGGCCCGAATTGCCTTGATTATTAATAATTGGTAAAACAAATATTGTAAGCATCAGTTTTTCTAGAGACAGCCAGATCTTTATAAAGAACGAAACGTACCCTCAAGGATATTCTACTGCGACCTATGAATTCGTTGTCGTGACTACCAGTTGTCGCAGTTACGGCTATTTCTTTAGCGAGTTTAACTAATCCTCTGACGCCTTTGACATCTTTAACTTTGCTCATTTTCTCTGGTACCGTTTCTGCAGCATCAAAGTCCCTAAAAAATATTTTTTAAAGTTTAACAAGATTAAAGATCCTTCTTGAATCGTATGTTCCACTCTGTTACTGGATCTTTTGTATTTTTCATTACACTCACCAGACTTCAAGGCAAAGAGCATCATTTTCCGCGTCCTCCAATGGCCTGCATAAGTTTTTTAAACGTTAGTTCATTTTTTGCGACAAGCTCATTTTAATGAATGGTCGAATAATTTAAAAAGAACACATACAGCTCGAAGTGCTCTTCCCAGACTGGACTTAGGGTCGCCGTTTTAACTGCTGTGTTGTAACGTCGAGTTGGCGTTGATTCGAGGTAAAGAGCGCAGAAAGGATCACTCTTGCCATTCGCATCTTTGGAAACTAATTCTTTGGCCTCTATAACCTCCACATTGAGATGCATCACTGGAGCCTGAAAATGTTTATTTTCTTAATGCAATTGGAAGCAAGTTAATTTAACAGCTTTTCAACGAGAAATCGTACTCGGTGTTAATCGAAATACAGTGTCTGGCTCGTGAACAATGAATCAATTATTATGAGTGCGAAGAATATTCTACAGATTTTTTGTCTTCAAATTTTTTATCGTTTCAAAGAAGAGATTACTTGTTCAAGAATTTATTATTTACATTTCCCTTATCATATTGTATAATTTATTGTTGTTTTTTCCAAACCTCCATATTTCTGGTGTCTTCCAAAACTTGCTCATGTGTCTCATTGTCAACCTTGAAAGCCTGCTGCAGATGGTTCAACAGTGCATCCTGTCCGCACTCATTTGATACATCGTAACCAACTTGATGTTGCGTCATGTAAACGAGAGTCGTGTAAAGCTCTTCAATCTGAAATAAACGTCAGTGAAGCGAAATGATTAAAAACTGCCAGTTTGAGGCTCTCTTCAATTAAATCCACGATGAGCTTCGGAAATTTTCATTCTCTCGTTTGATTTAAGTGGAAAATTATTGTTCATACTGTAGATTTTGCTCGATAAGAACGATTGTCGTGAGGAATTTTTTTCGAGCTCTTCAACAAGTTTGAATGGTTGTTTAAAAATTATTTAGCCTTTCCAGCACCGCCAACACTGCCGTTTCAATTCAGTTAATTGCATCTCCATTTCGTTTCTTTGGAAACAAAACGAAAAGATGTTACTTTCTAATAAAACGCGGTCAGCCAAAATTCCTTGCCTCGTGCGTCGAATTCGTTTTTTGTAGAATTCACTGGTTAAAACGGTTGAAATAAGAAATTTAAATATGTTCATTTAAACAAAATTCAAAGGTTTATCAGAAAATCTATGCTTCATTTTTTTCTTTATTCCATAAAAAAATAGTTCGTGAACAACGGCGACTCCGCTTAAGGATTACGTTTTCATTTTATCACAATTTTTGGCAAAATCTTTTCACTTTTCTCCAGATCAATCAAACTCACCGTCATAGTACGAAGAATTGCACTTGTTTTTCTCTCGAGTTCCGCTTTCGGGACTCCCCTGAAGGTATTACGATTTCTACCGAGAGTTCCCATTTTTTCAAGGGTATTTGTTCTAACCATTGTTGTATTAGTTTCGTTCTCTTGTTCGATTAATTTCGCATTAGCTTATAAATACAACGTCATTTTGTGGTCACAATAATCTTAACGTTTTTTGAGTTAATATTTTTCACTGTGCTGCGCTGGTATCAAACACTTTGAGTTTCTGTTTTTATGCTTCCCGGCAAATTCTTTTTTTAACGCTCATGACAAGCGTACGGTCACTCGAAAATTCCGCTTAGGCTATTCCTTCTCGTCTCACCACCGCTCTTTTGCACACGTGTACGCGATTGCCAAACGCGATGATTTCGTCGTATCTCCAACAATTTAAAAAATTTCTTTCTGTTAAAATTTATTTGAAAAATCCATTAAAAAATCACGAGGTCGTCCTCGTGGGAGAGCTTGGCGTACAGAAACGGCGTAATGTAGTTTCACATTCTGTGATAGCTAACAATTAGAAAAAATATGACAATCCAAAAATATTAGGGGAAAAAAAACGACGTCACTGTCACGTCGAACGAAAGTTGGCTTCTGTTGTTTCGAGTCGTACATCGTTGTGCGCTCGTCGATTCAACTTTGACCGGTGGTACACTGGTGGCTCTGTCATGACATTAAATAGACTCGAGCATCGCGCTTTCTCGTTAAATGTAGCGTTCGCATTATTTTTTAATCAGAGTTATGTCGATTACCGAGAGAATGAAGAGAAAAATACAAAATGTTTGAACAAAACTTGGAGCAGAGCAAACAAAGTGAAAAGAAAGCGCGAGAAAGAAAGAGGAAGAGAGAGAGAGAGAGAGAGAGAGAAAATGAACTTGGGGATTTCTGTGGCTTTGTTCGTCAAAGATGAACCGCGACGCGACCTTTCTGGGTCTTATCGAATCAAAAGACGAGGAAGGGGAACAAGCATATCCAATCATGTTCTTATATATGTGAACGCACACATGGACAGACAACTTTGGCGTGCTGTAATTAGATTCAGTGGTAATCACCGGAGGATCCGGCGTTCAATGGAATCACCGTTGGCAATTTAACACACGATTCACAAGTCGCAAAGATGCCGCGAGCTTGAAATAAAATGAACACATAACAATAGTGTGTATTGTGGTTAGACAATTGAACGCTCGTTTAATCGGTTTTCAACTAATGCAAGTTACTTCAAAGCCGGTAATGAAATAATTCCGGAAGTATTATATCATTTTTGCATTGCCATTTCATCGGCACATTCAATGACAAAAATTGACAAAGAGTTCTTCGTTTTTCACTTTGATTACGAGAAAATATGGTCCAAAAGAATGAAGTGAAAATTTTTCGTAATAGCAGTTACTTGTTTGTCAATTCGTCGAAAAAGTGGCAGTCTTGCGTAATATTTTGAATGTAAAAATATTCAACGCAATTGGTAATAAAAGCAAGCATTATCGAGCAAAAAAAGCCCCGAACATATACGATTGCTCATGTGTAATTTACAAAGATAACAAAGTAAAATGAAATATGAAAATTAATGGCCTGACACAAGAAAAAATGTACCAAGGAAGAGACTGTTTGTCTGCTAGCGTCCACAAGATTAACCATAATCCGCTTATCAGACATGATTCTTTGGAGGGGTCAAGGTCCTTTGTGAACTCTCAACTAGCGGTACACAACGCGTTATTAGAGCAACAATTTCATGTACATAGGTACTGCTAAGAGAGATAATATCGTGTGGTGTCAAGTGCCCGATTATTTACATCCTCGTAAATAATCAAAATTTTTAAAACGATGCTTCTGCTTCGTACTCATTTGACAATGAATTTTTGGGGGCCAACTGACGATGGAAGTAAATGACTGGAATTTGCATATATGCGGAATGAAAAGAGGAAATAATACCAGCGATGGATTCCATCCAGTATAACTAGGCCGCATCCCGTTTAAACTAGTGACACGAGAAGAGTTATAGGACAAGTGCAACTCGCGATGTGCGTCCTCATACGTTCCGCACAATTGCGTCCAATGAAAGTTGATATGACGACAATTAGCTGATTGACCATCAAGCCCGTCTCGAGCCTTGGACAACTTCATATAAATTTTTTATACATATGTGTTTCTATTTATTCGATTTCACGAAAATGAAAACAAATACATTATGAGCCATCTTTGCTAACGAAACGAATGATGCATTAATGAAACCTCATCGACCTTTTGTTTTTCAAGCTCAAAGTCCATCGTTCAATTTTCACGGGATCAACTATTTTCGATTATTCACGAATTTATCGGCACATCTTTTTCGATTGAACTTTTGTAATTCATTTTTTCTTATTATTTCTTATGCAACGATCTCACTATCTTCTCGCACTTTATACCCGCACCATCGACCTGGTTTTCTAATCAGTTTTATGCACGAATTCCATTTGGCAGCGAGGTCTTTACACCAGAAAAATGGGATTTCACTTGAAATAAATCTGTGCGAGAAGAATTTAAACCGCACGAAATTCACCATTGATTATTACGTTTGTAATGTTTATTTTCGACGTCATTTTTTTTGTATGTTCGTTTATTTAATTTCCGAAAACAATATCCCAGTGTCATTTCTTTGTGTCCGTAACTACGGTCAATTGATAACAAATTCATGAAGATTTTCTGAGTAGATAAAGAAACTAAGCAATTACACAAACTTTAAACTCGTTTAGTGAATCTGCTGGTTAGTAATAATGGAATTTGTTCTCTCCTCTATTTCAATATGTTTGAACTTATCAAAGTATCAATAAATTGATAATTACAGAGAGTTTCGCCATCTTGAACATAGTCTAAAAGAATCGGCAACAAGGTCGACTCATTTGAATGACGTGAGAGTAAAAATTGTGCTGTATACCCATGAAATTATGACATGTTGTGTAAACAACACGTTTCACTTAACCTGACGCAATTGTAGATTCTTTTGGTTAAAATATTTATTCTCACATATCGATATTTTACTGAATTTGCATTTTCTCTTTAACGTAAGAAGTTCATTCAATTAAAAACTTTTTGATTTAATAATGCCAAGAAAGATGTTCAATCAGAAAATATTTTTCAAACTCTGCAGAACTGAAAATTTATGTTTTTGTAACGTCGAGTGCTACACAAATTCAAAATTCAATATGCAATCCATGTTTTTCTAATCACAACTCCAACACATACTCAAAATTCAAATAACAAAGTTCAAATGAGTTGGCCAGTTGCAATGATACCTGATGTTTTTGAAAAATTGGATTAAGATTTTTTCGCTGTACACTCAATCCTTCGATCAAATAATCGTCGGTTACCTTATAATTTCCCACCACAATTATTTCATTCGCGTTTTTACGATATTTCAAACGTTTTCGATTCCTTTAAGGGGCTCACTCGCTATTTTTGTAACACCTGATGATCAACCGCAACGAGTTCTTTAATTCAAAAACTTTTATGGCCAGACGTGTGTAGGAGTTTCAATTTTTTTCGATATTAGAAACGGCGTTGTGTAATTTTTGAATTGATCGCTGGATAATTAAGTACACATCTCAACATTTTCAACAATCCTTGATTGACGATATGACTTTTTGGAACCCTATGAGCTTCGCGCCTGGTATTTACCCTTCGCTCTCTAAAGCCGTAGGTTTATTTCGATCAAATTTTGAGTAATTAAATTTTTTTAATATGAGGGAGTATCGTAGTAGCACCCGCGATAGTTTCGAGATAAATGCGTGAAAAGAAGAGCGATGAAGAAGATAGTGGCGTAACGGTGGCGAACTCGACACTGGCCAGGAATAGATGGACCAACGAACAGATCGGAGATAGTACATTCGTCGTTGAGACGAATCCTCGTGGTCGAGTCGTTTAAGACGACGACGTTTCGTTCTCTGATGAGCATTTTCTGCGTATACGTCACGCGAATCATCCAAACGCAAGCGCGAGAATCTTATCGTAAAGATTTACTTTATTTACTGCATGTATGTATCGTTTGTATTAAAACAGCATATGTAACGAATCAAATCACGAAAATGGACCAGGTAGGGTCGTAAATTCATGTAAAATGTGCGCATACTGAAGATAGTGACAAACCTTACCATCGTTGTTTGCAATTAAGGTTTTTTTTGCTCCAGAAAATGTATGACCAACATTCGAGATGATTCGGTAAAAAAAAAAAAACAAAAATCTAATATTCTGATTCAATTTCTGGGCCCAGATGTGCCCTTGACAAATGATTTTATTCGATAAGTTCATTGCACTCTAATTTCCACCGGAAATAACAACTTCGGTGCCCTAGCGTAATACTTTATGTTCGCGATGTTTTTTTTTTCGATAGTAATTTTCGCACCGGATATTAACTCATAAGTAACTGCTGTTTCATGAAGTAATTCTCATTTTCGATATGGTCCCAGATATTTTCTCGCTCTCTATTCGTTCGCTCTCCACCTACTGCCCTTGAATATATATTTCAAGAAAAGAACGAACAGAACAGAAGAGAGCTGTGAATTAGACTATTTTTTGAGTTGCAAAGATTTATGGCAAATACAAGAATGACCAGCCGCTTGTTCGTCTCGTTCACGGGCATCCCAAATACCCGCGAATCCAACAGGTTTGAATGCAGCTTGGAATAACTACCCTTGAGCCGGTTAGAGACTCTCTCTGCCTTAATAATCCCAAAGTAGTGCGAGAATTCTATTTTTCGACTGTAGACGCCACTCACGAAAGTCTGTTACCACTTCACGGAGCTAAAATTGAGTGGATACTTTTTTCTTTTCCAATCATCGAATTGTACGGTGCATTTCGAGTCATTTTAACAGAATATCATGACCGTCATCATTTTTCCCATCACCTCACAACGTGAGACCTTGACAATGCTACCCAAAATTGGTCAGATTTTGTTTAAAAAATTCTTTCCCATTATCACACAATGGCGAAAAATATTGAGACAGAGATTGCAGCAATGCAATCATTGCACTTAATTATATAAAATCAAATCATAAGAATATCACAAATTAATTATAAATAAAAATTGAATGTGTCAATTTCCAAATCAATTTATATTTTTCACTATTTCCCACGGATCTTCAACAATGACTATATTTATTTTCGTATCAAGATCTGCTATTAATTAAGTATCGTTTGAGCTCATCCGAATTTAATGAATGATGGTAAAAAAAATGATTCCGAAGGCGATTCGTCATATCGTTACAGAGATGCTTAACAGATAATCTTCTGTTTCTTCCCATTTCTAAACATCTCTTCTATATCTCTTATCTTTATGCACATCGATCTTTAAGGAGAAAAAGGTTTGTCTGTCTGCCTGCCTGCCTGCCTGTCCGTCTGTCTGCATATTTGAAAACTCGTAAATCTCGTGAATCACTGAACGAGTTTTAATGAATTTTTAATAGACAAAAAGTTTGTAATTCACGATTACGAGCGTGACTTGAGACAAGTTTATTCACCTCGGGCCTTTACAAGACTTTTACAGGAAGCTACCCGATTCAAGTAGGCTTTAAGCTAATTCAGTATTTCAATTTATTGTTTATCACGAAGCAGCGAAATAGGGATGTACTTTAACAACTGAACAATTAATACTAAATTTTCCGCCGTCCATGTGTGAAGAAAGTAACGAGATGAATCCATGAACTAACTTCGAAAGGAATAAGAACATAAAGCGAAATAACACTTTATAAAATTCTTGTCCGCAACAAAAATAAGGTTGTGGTATGTTTTTTAAAGAGTCAAAACCGTTGTCTTTTCAAATTTATACTTTCATTTCAGAAGCTCATTTTTTATCGATTATCATCCAAAACATCGGAAACTCGAGTTATTTGTAAAAATATTCCATTCTCTGATTCTCGCGGAATGCTTGTTCATGTTTCTCGATTTTTTTGCATTCGTAAGAAATTAACAACCCTTTGAAAGTTGAAAATATTGAATTCTTAAAACTTCGAATACATATTATCATATAGATTGTAGTACATTTATACATAAACTTGTATAGATGCATTCACATTGCATTCGTTATTTTTAACGATGAACGCAATTTGTGATACATCAATAGGATGATAAGATTATAAGGTCTTGCGTATTAACAAGGCTATTTCAAAAGGATTATTGAAAAAAATGCGCCGTTCGGTTGCAATAAGATTATTACTGAAATTTTTCCCATGCTATGATTGTTCATCACTGTTTTTAGAAATGAATATTCATAAAAAAGAAACTTGAATTTCTCAGAATTTATCTGTCTTGTATAAGGAAATAAAAATTATTTCGTAAGGCTATTCGTAGAAAGAAAATGATGATTTCGCGAGCCATAGGAAACCACTATATACTATTCGTACATTTTACACTCGTCTCATTCGAATATTTGTCTTTTTGCGATTAGACGATGAATCCTCTGGCTCTAATTTTAGGATATATTTTTTTTCCTTTAAATAATGATTAATTTACTTACATTCCAACCCACTGATCCGAGAATTAGGTCGGTAACATGCTCGTTATCGTCTCTGTCGCTGTCCGATTCAAGCAAAGCTTCTGTTGGTTCTTCGATACTTCCTGTCTCGCTGACATCCTCATCGGGACTTTCTTCCTCCGATTTATCATGTCTTGACGGTAATGGACCTTCTGCAACTTCTTGCGCTCTGGCTTTTTCGGCAAGCAGAGTTCCCAAGTTTTCGAAAAAACCTCCATCCGCTTCTTGAATTCTGTAAATGGGCAATTTCGAAAATTGAAAATGAAATACGTTTGATGTTTCGTTCGATTTTCGACCCATGCTACAGACTGCTATACAGAACATTTACAAATTCATTCTTAAGGAACTAACTTGATTATACCAACAAATGTGTATATCTATGTGAAACTTCAAGTATAAATATAATTCGTTGCATGTTTTCACGCGCATTGCATGACCACGTTTTGTCGACTTCGTTCAAAATAAATTAATCCGACCAAGAATTATTTGGCAACTTATCAGCGATCTTGAATCAGGAGCTGAGATTTAGGCCAAATGATACTGACCAACGACAAATTTGTAGATATATGTTTGTAAATACGGCGTGGCAAAGCTATAACTTTTTAATCTAGAGTGTAGCATGTACGAAAATTCGTAAAGGTTCGTGATTACGTGCCGTCTGTCATACCCTGAAGTATGTTAATCAAAGATTTAAAAAATGCCACGTTTTTATTATTGAGCATTTGAACAAGTGATTCAAGGACATTTGGATTTTCTCATTTACATTGAAAATGATAAACATTGTAATTTTTTCATACAACGAGTAAACTATTTTGATTTTACTGAATAAAATGTCTCGGAACCAAACGTAAATTTGGCGTGATTCAACTTTATTACGAAAGGGATCGAAAACGTCAACAAACGTGAAGTCAAAGCCCTTCTGTTGTATAGCTTTCAATGTTCAGCTGAAGTAATTTGCATTTTCTCTTCACAATAATCAACCAAGCAAAGCCATACAATTTGCACAACCAGCGAATCCCGTTCAGAGAAGATGTTACCGGGCAATAAAAAATGAAAATAAATCGAGTAATCCTAAGACACCATTCAACACATAAAAATGTAGTGCAAAGCGGTTTCATCTAAGTGACAAGGATTCTGAACGAATCTCTTCATCCGCTTTCACCTGCTGTTAATGAAGTTGTGGGCAGCAAATTTCCAATAGATTCTCGCCATCGTGACTGGTTTAACTTCGGGTTTCTGGGTCATTCGACAAGCCGCTATGGCGAAGTAAGGATGCTTCTCGTCGAATTTCACAAAATGTGCCATTTTTCTTCGTTCTTTCCTTCGACATAAATCGAAAATATCGCGTATATGTATCCGCGTCTCTATTTATATACACGATTATGCTAAGACGTCGAAACAATCACGTAAACACGTCACAATACTGTAGAAAATGATACGTCGTTAAATAAAATTTCGATCGATCGTTCAAGGTAAAAATAAAATGGTTTGCGACGGTTCACAGTTCTTACAAGACTGAGGAATCATAAATTTCCTTAGCGTCTTCAACCAGGCAACACAGCTAAGTAGATAGTAGTAGGAGATACTCCGGACTATGCTGAACACCGTTTTTCAATGTCCCACGAAGAATTGGTTCTTCGAGTTAGCGCGTTCAAAAAAAAAAAAAAAATATGTATATTCTAGTATAATAAACGTGTGGCTTTTGCGATCAAGATAGTGAGAAATGAATTTACAATGTGTGGTGTTGCCCGCCGTTTGTCCTACTATACGACAGCATATCGTCGTTCCTTCTAGGGTTTAATCAATGACACATTCTTGCTTATCGATTTAATGCACAAATTGTGTCTAAAGAATATTCGTAGCAATTCATACCTAAGCAACAATTCTAAGCAATATACGTGATCGTTACCAATTGCTTTTGTCGAAGTGCTGGATCAAATTACGAAACACACGAAATAACACACTTGGTTGGTGGACTCTCCATCCTCTCGGAACTGAGGCTTATATCAACGTTCTTTAAATAAACCACGCAAATTTTTTTCTCAGAATATTCGATATCTTGAATAATAGACAAAAACAATTTTATTCCATGTTCCTTAATAAATGATCTTCTACCCTCTTGATTGTGAAGAGACGTAGAAAATTTTGATAAATTCAATATGGACTATAAAACAATTACACAAGTCCAATGAAATGCGATATAGAATTTATATCCTCGAAGAAATCTACCGGATAGCTTGCATCGTACACGTACGTGTTCAAAGTCAGGCATAAATAGGAAAACAAACCTTTTTTATTATCTGTGCTACTTATTCGTTTGCATAATACTCAAATATTATTGATCCTTTCTATCTAAATATTGGGTCCCGAATAAATGAACTCTTTACTACAATTTCACACTAACGTACTTTTTTTGGTTGATATTAATAGAAATTACGTCGCGCTTCAATTATAATATCACCGGGTATAAAAAATTTGGAAAAAGGTTTGTACGAGTAAATAAACAAGGTCATTATTATGGTATTCTGAAAAAACCAATAAATTAGACCTTTTTGAAATAAATATGCTGGATTAATCGAGAGAAAGATAAAGAATTAGGAGAAAAACTGATCGATTATTTCCTGGATAGTCAGGGTCAAGTTTTCAAATATTTTGAGGACGTGAGAAAACCGGTCACGTGGAATACACACTCACGAGAAAGTCAGTGACCTAAGAGAAGGGGAATAGTTTTTAATGTGATGTGCAAGTGAACACATAAGCAGCCAAGTAACCTTATCACGTGGCAAAGAAATAATAATTCAATTCTCATGATTTATTACAAGTCGAACAAAAATCGAAGAAGAGCACATACAGTGTAACTATTCAATGCTTACTTCTGCTGACGCAATCTACGCTCTGGATTGGGTTCGTGCCTTTCTTTCCACGATGTGACTAACTCTCTGTACGAGGATAACATTAATGGCGAGTGTGATTAATTAAAAATTATTATACAAAATCTAGTTGCAGCGGCAGCCACTGAAGTTCCACGAGAATTGATGGAACTTAGCGAATGTTCTTTTTTTAAGGTACTTTCATTCATACCCATGCGACAGGTCGATTTTTGGGTCTTATTGAATCAATATACTTCAGATATCACCCAGAAAGAACAAGAAATTCCACAACATTTTTCGAATGTAAAAATATTCATTGCCTCAACATTCGGCATATCAAATCGTACGTTGAGATAACTTTTAATTTGCTAATTTTTTTGGAATAAGTTCCCAAATCTGATTTCATTATCAACTGTACGGAATACCTGTAGGTCGCTGAGAAAATAGGAGTCAAATCTTCTTAGAAGGCAGACAAGATTTATTACGCAATTCTTCATGCTTGGCCTTCACCTGTAACGTTCAAGTACGCAGAGTGGTTTTTTGGGTTCGCAAACAACGGACCGAATTTCGAGAAGTGATGTAGACGAGTATTAAATGATTATTTTTAACGATAGAACTTCAACACAATCAGTCCACGCGAGTCGCGTTACGAAATTGGTCAATTTTATTTTAATATCTTAATCTCTTTTATAAAAACAAAAATAATCAGAGTAGTTATAATTGCGAAAAGAAAAGACTGTGGCTGTCGTTGGGCGATAAATCATTAAGCATGCGAAATAAGATATTTTCAAATAGCACTTTATATGTATAGCATTGCAAAAGGTGAGTCATAAACTGACAATGTACGACCTTCACTGTGCACTCGTTGAGAATCGTCTCGGGTTGGGTCGGAGACTAACATGGAGATACACTCTTTGAGTGTTGATTTATTCTCAGGTACATGAACTTTCGAATTAGATGATATACAAATATATTTTGATATATCCATTGCGTTTACGAATTCTTGGAAAAAAGTTCACACATGTAGACAATTAAAATGATGATGGGAGATTATCCATCTCTGCAAACCTATAAACTCGGTTTATCTTAATCATCGAGTGGAGCAGGTGTTGACTTAAGAAAAAAATCGTGCTCGTGAAATGTGATGTTGGCATGTCGTAATAATTGTAGCATTTTCATGAATTTTGTACTTCGCATTGTTGAATGGCAATGTTTAATAAATTCATTCACTCTTTTTGTGACGAACTCCAACTTTCGTGTTTATTACAAGAGCTAATTAATTAATGATATATTAGGTGGAAGATTATGTGATGGATTTGCAATGATCGCAAAATCATCTCTTTGTTATGGAATGCCTCGTGCACAATTTACGCACGAGTGCAAGTACATGTATGAACAAATATCGGCACAGCGGATTGAGAGAAATCGACGGATGTTTTTAGTATGAAAAACGATCGTCTATTTCACAAGCGGTACATCGCAAGTTTATTATTAGAACGTGAGTGTTTATTTTTCTCACACTCTTGGAAGGCACTCTTTATATTTGCTGACGTATGCCCTACGCACAGCTCTCTTTTTCGTACGCTTGATTGTCACCTGTGAAACTCTACGTCAGAACCACTCGAAACGCCGTAAAAATAAATGAAACAAAACATTTTGGCTATATTGAAAAAAAAAAAAAACAAAAAAACATTTTTTAAATATTAGAATAAAATAACAAACGAAGCTACACGTACTCATTCTTTATTCTGGACATCCGGCTAAAGAAACATGTTTTCAAATGTGGATAACGTCATTTGTTTTTATAGCTACCTTATTTCATGTTCTGTTTTCTCCTCATGTGCCTGCTCCTTAGCCTCTTTTTCCTCAACGATTTTGTGATAAAAGTTCTTCCACATGGCCTCTTCGTCCATTTTTGATAAATTTATCCTCAGGTTTATTGTTTATTTTCGTCAGAGAAGAATTAATGGTTATTATCGATAATTCGTTAAAGAATCCGAACCGGCTCACGCAGACAAATTTCTGACAGTAGGCAATCGAGCCTTACCGACGGAATTTCCCACTCCGCTGCTTCGATTTCGTTCGACACTCATACACATACACTCTCGTTTACGATGACTTTGAACACGTGAGAATAGAATAACTCGGCTTGGAAAATGCTTGGTCAATACTTCTTTAAAAATAACAAATCAAAATATCCGGAGGGCTTTTTTCGTCTCAAGAATGCCGACTGACACCCACCGGCTCGAAATATACTCTCGTCTTTGTGATGGCAAGTAGGTACGGCTGTTCTCCGCCAGACATCTTCACGACACTCTCTCTCTTGCTCTCTACGGCCTTGTCTCAGCTTCGTAGCGCAGATGGCGCCACAAATCGGAGACTTCTCCTATTCTACCACTTCTGTTTTCTTGGTGCGATCAGGTTATCAACGAAGTCTGTTACCGGGACCAAACATGTTGAAAATTCGAAACAATTTTTTTTTGGGAATTTTTTGTCTGAACAGTAAAAAATTTTAATTCCCCCTTCTCCAACACATGTTCTGCAAATTTTTGCAATTTCTTTTGTTTCGTGTCTACCAAGAAATGTGACTCACATATTAATCGAGCATAATACCGATCTTGGATATTCCATCATTTTTTATGATGTCACTGTAGTTCCCAACGACAGACGGTGACCGGAAATAATCGTTGGAAATCGCTCAGAAGCCCAAAGATGAAACGGAATAACTTTCAATTCAATTTAATTTTCATTTTAATTTGACCTTGGCGGGAATGTTCGAGCCAGGAATGTTGAATTATTAATGAACTATAAAAAATAATTTCTTCGTCCTTTCCGGTGACACCTTCTTTTTGGGCAGTCGGAAAAGTAACTCACACAATTTTGAATCTGGAATAAGAACCCAATATTTTTGAATCATACGCAAAACAGCAACAGCAGTATGTATAGGATTTTTCCGATTGGTTGCATAGTTTTTTTTGTTATAAAAAATTCTGGTGCATGTTTTCAGCCGTGCCGTTTCGATAAAAATCGATGTATCAAGAAAATCCAGAGCACTTTTCTAGCCGTTCTTATACATAATAAAAAAAATGTTGACATTATGTTCCAGTTTGTAAAATGTATTAGTTACATTTGCGATCGCCCGATAAAAGGTGTTTTGTGTTTAATGCGATATAATTTATTTTTATAATTCATCACCACATCCAATGAAATATCCCAATTTTTTCTTGCTGTAAAGTGGCTGAACCTGTTAAGAGTACGCTCTGATTGTTTCTTTGTTTTTCCTCTAAATAGAAGTAAAGAACGTTAAAAAATTCTGAATCAGAAGTTTTTCATAAAATTGAAATCAATAGTACAATTTGAAGGTTGTTTTATTTCTCATCTTGAGATCAATTCCGAATATGTTGAATAGGCAGATTTTTATATAAGCATGTAAAATATCAAATTACTCATTTTTTGAGATAGAACGGTCTCAAGCCCACTCCACTTAGTAAGTTACACGGTCGAATACAACGTGCCAAGGACACGCGCCAAGTTTCTCGTTCGATAATTCACTAGACTAACCCTTGTCGTTGTGGTTCGATTTTTCTGCCCCTCCCTGAGCACGACCCAGACATTCGCATAAAAATATGGTTTTGTTTTTCGAAGATTACGACTTGTAAACTTGTCAATGTTTGACGTATTTCGTGTTATCTTCTAATTATTATCCATGTGGAGTGAAAGATGGCATTAATTGCCAACAAGATACGGTTGAGGTTTTCCGAGATGAGCCATCCAAGTGCTGCCTCGCTTATAAGGCGAAAAAAATCGATACTGGCAAATCACTCAGTCTAACCATGCATACTTGGTATCTATCTCTTGGGCTTTTTCTCCTTTTCGGTGAGTTTGTCGATAAGTTTTATGTCATTGTAAATAGTTTTATTCTCACGATAGATTTGACTCGAAGGTTTTTTCCTTTTCCAAACAACAATCGTTTTAAGTTATACGAAAGGTTATAAGAAACAAAAATAAAACGAATTTACAAACAGGAATCGATGGGAGCTCATCGATTGATGAATTTTCCCGAAAAGATGGCACTGTTGATAAGCTCGGAACACGCGACACCAAATTATTCACCTCAAATAACGATTCTTTGCTAAGCTCAAAACAATTGGACGAACTTGAAGATGTAGTCAACGTCATCTACAATCGATTCTATGGCCCACCGCCATCAAAGTTAAGTCTTCGAAGTAATCAGGGAGGGAAATCGAACTTATCACTTACTATTTCAATAATCGGGGATACACTTCGCAATCAAATGAAGGATTTGCTCAAAAAGTTCGGCGTTTTTTCACAGAACAACAAGAAAAATCGCGCATCGAAATCTGTCGAATCTGACTCTCTAAAGTTCACTGTTTTCTATCAACTCATGAAGATGCCACTCGAGATTCAGCCAATCATTCGGCAAATTCGAAGCCAAACGGAAAAATATTTGAACAAGAACAAATACTTGAAATCGGGTTATAAGCAAACAGAGTTTTCTTATGCATCTCATCGTCATGATTCGAGGAACGAGTGGCAAAATCTCGCGATTTCGGAAACCATGAAAACTTACTCAACTCATATTTATAAATGTCTTGACGAAAAAAAAGGCTCTTTCGATATTAAAAAAGCACTCGGAAAATTGATGAATTTTTCGCCCGAAGCAGTGGGTCACGTTTTCCACCATCGTCTCGAAAAACCACTACCACAACATCCGAGTATCCGCAAATCTGAATATACGAAAATGCAAGCTTCGATCTGTCACACGATTGTGGATGACCAACGAATCAATTACCGCAAATGTCTCGTAGAAATGAAGCTCGTCGACAAGTGCGTTAACGCAAAACTCAACGATTCGTCATCGGAGGATTCTGACAGCTTCGCTAAAAAAATTTCAGAAAGTTTGGTCAAAGCTGTCAAGTCCCTCGATCCGACTTGTAATAACTTTCGTGGTAGAATGGGCTTTTTCGTAAAGTGCAAAGAAAGCGCGAAAATTCTAAAAAGCAATGAATTCTCGTATGTCACAGAATTTCTTTTAGGTGACTTGAAAAAATCACCCGTTATTAATCGAATGGCTAATGAATTTGTTACCACTGTAAAAAAGACTCAAATTGGTGCGGACGCCACTCGAGAAATTGCGACCTTGATATCGATCCACCAAAACGCCGAAGAGAAGATTGCAAAGTTTTTGAAAACTCCTAAAAAACATAATCAAGACGAGATTTCTAAAAATTTAGCAGACTATCAGCTAAATCTGGCAAGTATGGGCCTCAGGACGATGAAGAATTTTAATGAAGCTATTACGAATGTCGAACAAGTATTAGTCGATTCGAACCTCAAAGTTGCTCGTCAAGATTCATCCCCGAGCGTCAAGGTTTTGAAATGTTTCGGCGATTTCATGGAATCGATATTCAATGGCATTTGGCGGTACAAACAAAACGACCGCAACTATCGTAACAGTACCGTCGAGGCTACAAGTCTTGAGAAAAGCTCAGCGTCCAGAGCTCCCGTCGGCGTGCGAAACGAGATTGGTGAGAATTTAAAAAATTTATCAAATTTCTCGGTCACATTTCAAAAAGTTTCAACTATGTTAAGACTGAAATGAACGTAAATGTTTATCATTTTTCTGAATAAGATTATATGGCAAACGTTGCATATTCGTTAAGAAAAAAGGTGTCTCTTTGATCTTTTTTCAGATCTAAGAACAAAAAATTAGTGTTCATTTTTACTTTTTTATATCAATCATTTTAAATGAAACCAAATGGCAACGAGCTCTCTTCCTTCTTCCTAGGGTTCTCGAAACATTCTCACGATGAGCCTTTCCAAGAATGGATAAAATCGATGAAACAGCTGAGCAAATCTTCACCGCCTCGTCGTTCATCAGCGCTTGTTTCTCTCGCGAGAACGTTTTTGCTAGCGACTATGTTTTACGAATGCATGGTAATTATCGCAGCAGCGATTCGTCGTGAGGACAGTGGCTCGGTGCATCAAAACTACGATGCGGAAAATTACGTTAACGACGATTGGGATAGGGACGTAAAAAAACCTTCCGAGACAACCATCTACTCGGAGTGATGGTGGGTTAGGGACGGTCAAGTCGTATTCGTAACAAATTTATCGCAAACACACTGCAGAGTAGCGTATTTTTCGTTCACGATCATCGAATGTTATACGACGATCCATAAAAACATGGAGTTTGCGTATTATATATAAAATAGCGCAATAATTATGGGAACGTTTTTTAGAAAAGCAAAAATTCAAACGTTTGTCTATCTTACAGACTGGAAATGAATATGTCGTTTGAAAATATTATTTTACCATTGAATCATTATGATTTATAAATATATGAAACTATTTGTACCGCAATATACAAATTACAAAATAAATGTTCTCGCCTGGAACAATTAAAGATAAAAAAATTTCCTACATTCGTAAGAAAGATAATGAAAGAAAAAAAAAGTACGAAGTGCCAAGCCACAAATCATGGGTGTCATTTGATTTATCGTTTTCATTTCTGGTTTCGTCGTTACACATATTCCTCCCAACGTTTTTTTCTCACGTCGAAGGACAACTCGCGATAGGGGAAATTTATTGAATTTTTGACGCTTATGACATTTTATCACGTTTTCGTGCAATAAAGGACATCGAAACGTTTGGAATGTGTCAAGTCTGCTTTTGCTCCGTGTGAGATGAACTTCGTTCAATGGCTCGTCAACATTCTAGGTAGGAGAAGTATCCGGATATGTTTTCACAAAACCTTGCAATCTAGACCATCGTTTAGATCGTTTATGAAAGAAAAAAAAAATCTTTCTCTCCATTTTTTTCCAAATCTAAATTCTACTTCGAATTTTATTCGTATATAGCAATTTCTTTTATCATCGAGTTTGCATTGTCCAATCGGACTCATTCAACTCGACCAAAAGTTGTTGGAGGTTTCCCTGTAAGGATTCAACAAGTGCCATATATGGTAAGTTCGTTTGACCCAGTAGTTTGCTTCGTGAAATGTCTTTTCATTATCCTAGTGTATAGTCAAAAATTAATTTCTCAAAAACAATGTTGTCGCAATGATAAAACAATAAAACGTCGTACGTATTCATCAAGGGAGGAAAAAAAATGTTTGAATCTACGCCGATTATAACGATGTTTTTTTTAAACGAACAATCAAGCTGGCCCTACACTCGAGAGATGGTTTCAAGTGCGGTGGCGTTATCATATCGCCAGTATGGGTGATGTCGGCACTTCATTGCATGTAAGTTAATTACGTATGTGTAAAGCCTAACACAACGTTATAAATTTCGTGAAATTCTTAGGATTCAAAAACGCTGACTGACTTTAAACACGATTGATTATTTAAACTTCTATTTCGTATGTTCATTATTAAATGAATAAAATAAAAATTCTATATTTTCATTATTCTCGGTTTAACGATAAACCGAAAATTTTGTTCTAACTAGCGGGACGGACGATCCAATAAAAAGTTATTATATTCGGGCTGGCACGTCAGTGTCCCTTCCTGTGGGACCTCGGTACCGAATACGAAATATTTATAACTACAGTTCAGAGATGTCCGAACATCCTATGATACCAGAGCATGATATTGTACTTATTAGACTTCGAGGTCGAATTCAATTTACAAGAAGAGCTAGGCCGGCCAAATTACCGCGAGAGAATAGCGAACCACCTGAAGAGCTTCGTGTCTACGGTTGGGGTGCAACGGAGCGTACGGTATAACGATTCTTATTACTAATGATCATTATCACGAAACCAATAGAAGCGAATGAGTCAGAAACTTTTCGTAAAAAACCAAAAGTAACGGTGTCATTTGATACTTTTTCGTCAATTCGACTTATGATTACTTTGATTGAGCAATTTTCATTATTGCTGCAACACAAGCCCTTGCTCTCAATGAGTGTGAAATTGCATAATCAAATGGATCTAAAGATTTTCGCTATAATTTTTAGGAGATTAAACGAGAATCGATCCGACTGCTAGCAGCTAATTTACACCGAGTATCATACGAAGATTGTATTGCTTCAAACTATGGAAATATGGTTAAGAAAGAGCGACATTTATGTTACGGCGGAGACGGAGTGGACGCTTGCCACGGCGATTCTGGGGGACCGTTGGGCGATTCATCCACCGTTTACGGCATCGTATCTTTCGGAGATGGCTGTGCAGTTTTCCCAGGTGTTTACGTTAAACTTTCATCTTATAGGCGATGGATAAAAAATTTAACAAAAATTTAATGGATTTGCTCAAAAAAAAAAGGTCCAAAATGAAGATACGACAAAGAAAAATTATTTTAATTACAAAATCAGACAATATATGAGTTGAAAAAACTCAAAACAACGAAAATAAAACAATTTATCTGACATAATCGACGTAATACATTCTTCTATACTATATTCCCTCCGAAACCTAGAATTTTCTATCAATCCACGATCATTTATTTTCTATTCTGTAAAAATCCTTCAACTCGAGGATATTCTAATAATTGAGTAATATTGAATTCATTCGTACGTTTTCGTCTACCATTCGTAGAGGCACCACTTTTCTACGTACTCGCAATCACACTTGTTTTTTTTTTTTTTACGATACACAAGTGTATAGCTGTAAATGTTATTTGAAATCCGTAGTATTGAGAGAGCCTATACACAAGAATTGTGGAGAAAGTGAGATAGGAAGAATATAATCACGAAGTTTGGACCCTCTTCGCGTTAAGGTCCGATGCTCTTGCAGGAAGTCCATTACCACACGTGACTCTCATGTACATAGCTTTGTTTCACAGGCATGCAGACATCGTCACACACGCGACTGCACGCGCTCTTTATGAGAACCTGGCTTTATGTCTATCTCTTCCACATACTAAAAAAAAATATATATATACATATATCTTGGCATAGCAGCAAAGAGTTCCCTATCGTTTACTCGGCTGACTCACTCGTTCGACTTCCCCCGCGAGTGGACACGCTAACCCGACTACTATTGTATGTTCACCGGGAGCATTTTCCTGGGGGTCTTTAAACTCTCACCTGCAATCCACGTGCGACTAGGACGCTCGCCAGGAAAAATAAATGAATTTTGTTCTCTTCTTTTTTTTAAATTTTTATAACATTCGTTTTTTTTTTTACCTGATAAGCCTTGACTTCTTCGATTGCGAATTTGTTTTATGACGTGAGTTCTATAAATACTAAATTATTTTTATTCACCCAGATAAGTTGTGTGGTGCACACTCAGAAATAACAATGTATTCAGTTCGATAAAAAATGACGATTCAACTGGTTTTTTTAAATTTCCGTTCAACTAAACTATCCAAAGTGATTCAAAAAAATGGTGGGATCCACTATTTTAAGTATATTGCAGTGGGATTTGGTTCAATGAACATTTTTTCTCTTGTCAATGAATCTTTTGAACATGAAGGATAAAAGTTGAAACAGATAAAGCTCGGTGGAACTTCGTCAGATCAAATTATTTAACACATAATCCGAAAAAACATTATGCATGTGATACTTTTCATAATAAATGCAAGTTTGGATGAAATATTATTAAATAAAAGGTTGAGTGAACTACTTCAGACGATTTGGAATTGTTCTGAAGTAAGCTGAATTCACGATACGGGTTTTGATGTTTATCTGACCCAGATATTTCTATATGGAACGTGGTTTTGTAGTCTCAGAAATTTATTGAATATTTGCTCGACTGATTCATTCGGAGCTGACAATGAGTAATTAATATTTGAAGACTCACAGCAGGTCATGTACGTTAATTCAAATCACTTAATTTCAATTCGAAGGACTATTTGAGTGTCAAATTTGAAATATCCCTTACAGTGCTATGCAAACTGTTTTTTTTATTGAAATTTTTTTTGTTTTTTTCTTTGTTTTTTTTTAAGAAAAACTACGAAAAGAAGACGAAATCCGCAATATAATTTTCAAATGGCCTCCAATTTGTTACCTTTCATAAAAAAAAGTCCTCCATAGTTCTTTTGGAAGCGTCCACCATAAAAGCGCTATTTTATGTTGAAATTATTTCGAAGTACCCAAAAATGTTAAAAAAGATTAAAAAAAAGTCAAGCATTTAAAAAATTTTGCTTGCACTACAGAGTTCTTGTAAATACAACAAAGTAATTGAACTGGTTACGGGATTTAATTAATTGAGCAAAAGTTCATGAATATCAACAATGTCTATGTCCGTTACAATGAAGAAAAAAACCTTTCATGTCCTAATACCTTTTTATTTACAAATTTTGAAATAATTTATTTCAAAAGCACAGTTCAATTAGTCCGAGGTTTCAATGAGTTCGATACTGTCCTTCCAAATTTATCGAGAAATCAAGTTCCTAATTATTACTCAATTACTTACCCATCTCTAAATTGCGGATGAATTTTAGTCCGAAAGTTTTTCAGTATGTCACGCTTCAGTCGTTTGTACCATCCATTCTTATGCTTTGGAAATCGATACTTTTCTGATGTACCACCCAATTGTGCATCACTCGCGAGATGGACGTTTTCTATTAACTTCCAATCGACAGTCTTCAAACACGATTTATCGTCGATAACTGTCAACGTTTTGTCATTTCGGATAATTGTTTTCGACGGTTTTTTCCGCCGAGGATAAACAGGAATCCGAACATCACTCTCGAGTGTTGTATCGGTCAGTATCGAGATCATGACAAATTTCGTTCCAAGTCTTTAGCTCGGTAGTTACGCGAATCACTATTTCACAAACATTTAGATCTTCATTGAAAAAATGAAGAATGCAGAACAATATCAATAATTGAATAAAAATTATTGAAAATTTGTTTCGTGAAGTTTACGTTTGTTCACTATTTCATATGTTATCATATTTTCTTACTTAAGCACAGGAGTTTTCAGTTCATTCACATATATTTTAATTAACGTATCAAATCACTTGGACAAAGATTATTTCCGAGGTTACTTGAACGCGGCTTCAATTAGGACTAAAATCAAACGAGACACAACACTCTGCAGGAATAGTAAAGGGGACTCGGTGTTCCGTTCGTCCAATCGTTACGATTCGTGGTGAAGTAAAAGTAGGGGGTAAATGAAGGGACTTTCGTTATTCCCTGCATGTGTATATTTTACGTTCTACGTACTACAGGTTCTTCATATTACCAAGTGATCATTTTTTTGCCATGTTTCTATTAATTTTCATGAATTAAAATGTTTATAATGGAGAGAAAATTACACAAATTCAGTGCGTTTGATGGGCTCATTTGGGAATCACATGTACAAATAAAATATCAAACTATGCGAATTTAGTACATTTGGATCTCGCATAAAACATAATGATTACCAAATGAAATGAACTGAAATGCTAATGAAAACGTGAACAAAAGCTACAATTGAAAAAAATTCAAATTTACAATGTACCATGTTGCAATAATCAACAAAATTAGAGTCACGTTGAAATTGGTTGACTCTATGAATGCGGGTGATTACCCCGTAACTAAATCTAATAACAGTAACAATAATAAATAATTGGGCAGACAAAGATCAACACACGAATAGACTATTCCAAGAGTTGTTATTGGATCGTAAAGGGAAATATATGAGAAATAATATTAAAAAAACACTAAAAAAAAGTACCGTTCAGTCTTTACAACAGTTGACTTGACAATACGAAGCCGTGGCACACGTATCTTTGGTGTAGTTTTCGAGTAAACAATGGACCCTGTCAGAGGAATCACGGGAGGAATACGTAATTAGCATCTCTCTGTTTATTTGTCGGATATTTGTTGTTACTCTGCAGTTGCAGCAATACAACTGAATGCTAAGTTGACTGTTATTGAATATTCAAAAAAACACACACTCAGAAAAACTGTTTGAAGAATTGTTTATTTTTGGAAAAGGTTTATGTTTTCGTTTGTTATTGAATCAAATATTAATAAAAATCAACATATTTATTATATACATTTTTATGATATGAATATGGATTCGCGTTGGAACAACGAATATCAAAAATAACCTCAACATGTAGTAATAGATACAATAGATATTGACTGAGATTCTAGTAGAAAATCCGCGAAATTGTAGTCATCGGTTGAAATATGTGAGTTTTTGAGAGCCGGCGTTAATTAACGGGCATAATAATGTGCAGACGGAGACCGGGAAAACCGAGAATGTAGTCTCACACGTACGTCTTTCGAGGAAATCATGCTGATAAAGTTGATTAACGAACAGCAAGAGGTCTTTTGGCGAATACGAGGGTTAGTGTTACCAGGAAATTAAATGAACTTTAATTGAACTTTGGACTGTTGACTCAGTCACGTCGGTTGTATGATTACGAGTATTCAAAATAATTTCTTTTGCTCTTTATCTTAACATAACACATACACGTGAGAAAAATTTGTCGACTCCAAGAAGCTGTGGAGACAAGACTTATTTTTGTAGAATCGCTACGTACCGTTTTGCTCTTTTCTTTCAACGTACGTGTCGATAGCAGAATACGTAACTGTACCACACGCATATTTTATTGTTGATTCGATTATATAAACGCTGCTTGATATCGAGAAAAATGTTCAAGCAAGAGCACTCAAACGTTTTTTTATCATGAACTTGATGGTGTTCACTGTTAGTGAGCATCGTTAGGTTTATGTTAAGAATGTGCAGTTGCAACAAGCGTAACGATACGCTTTTCTATAAACTTTCTTTTAGACTTTTATAAGTCTATGAATGTTTTATTCTCGTGATATCCATGAGAACTGTAATCTACAATTCATTGTTCGAAAATGTGATATAGTAATTATGTAATATACTCACTCTTGCGTTGATTGTAGTCGTTGAAGTCGCGGATGTGGTGAATTCCGTTTTTCGAAGTTTTGTTTGTCCCGCCAAAATTTCCAATTCATTGCTCTCAAGAAAAGTCCCGAGTAATGTATCGAATAAACGTTATCCTGCAGATTAATTCGAAGAGCAAGCTGCGCGTTGGAAATTCATCGAATCACTGGATCAACGATGACCAAACGATGCAACTTGGTTGCTCTCGTGGTGGAAAAATAATTTGTCTCGTAATGAACGATAATTGCAGGTTGGCACAATCTTCACGTGCAGCGAGTAAAGACACCACGTGATGAAGCAAGGTTTTCATATTCACTCGGAAAAAAATTGAACGAACATATTTTTAAACTGAAATACGTTCGACATTGAAGAGTTGTTTTTTTTTTCTCATTTCTTAACCTCGTATTACATTTTAAATCCATCTTTACCGATCATATCGCATCTAATGATGCGTTCATTACAACATTATAGATCTAAATCGTGGAAAAAACAAATTTTATTTTATCAACAACTTGTGGAAGTCCGAGAAAACAAACACTGAGAAAAAAAATGTTGGAAAGGTGGATTAATCGGTTGAGTACTGGCAAATGAATGTTTTTCGATACTACAGCAACATTCTTGTCATTTCAAACGTACATTTTGCTGAGAGTCTCTCAATGAAGCAAATATATATTGATGAAATGACGAGGATTTTGTTTTACGAATGAAATATATTTTTTTGAAATGTAATTCAAAATACTGCGAAATGTTTTTGGATAATGAAGAAGATTAAAGAAAAACTTTTGCTTTGATATTGCAATATTTTGTTATTTTATCGGGTAATTGTTGAATACTTTTTCGACACACTAAGTCATTTTGACTTGGACTGATCTTTTGATATGGTAATTATCCGTATACCAAAAATACATATTTTCGAGTACTGACCGCACTGTTTTGTTACCAGAATCAATGATTTTTTTTTTTTTTTTTTTTTTCAAAATTGAGTTACGTTTACTTTTTCATGTAAATATCAGAGGAATTTATTTAATGTCATAGCTATGTGACAGTATTTATATAGATGTGGCATTTATGTGCCGTTTATGTGGCATCGTGAAAAATCATTTTTGGTGGGTTTCGGATAACGCGCAGGAAATGCAAATCTGCCGAATACATTCATGGTAAATTTATTTCAACAGTTGTTCTGTAGATGCGAATTGCGTCGTGAGATTGTCGAGAAAAGTATGCATAAAACTGTGTATTGTCCCATGCACTGGAATCGTAACATGTAATGTACAATTTTTGTTAGTTCGTCTGTTGTTGAAAACGTTCGTTTATTTGTGGTTACAAGATTATATCGCGTCTTATACATTTTTGGGCTTAAAGTTATTTTCGGTCGAGAGAATAATTTTTATTCCCTATGTAATATTTACATGTAAGCTATTTTCAGATTTTTTCAGCTTCTTGAAAAAATGATGGCTTTTCAAATTTTTTTTTGTGAATTGTAGCTCTCCAAGTTTTTTCGCAGACGTCAGAACCAATTATCAAATATCTCCCTTTGAAAACGTCTCCCTTAACGACGTGTTGATTCAGAAGTTACGATCATAGAAAATGTTATACTATGAAGTACAAAAAAAATCTGAGATTTATTTGATGATTTGAACAATAAAATAGCATTTTTTTTGTTGATTCTCGGTTGGCGTACACTTAAGCTTACATATTGACGTAATTCGTGTACATTATGATCTGCGGAAATGTGCGATTAGGCCAAGATTCGCTGACATTTGTCTGTACTATCGAACTAATAAAGGGTACTTGGCAGAACGTTAAATTTTTTATTGTTCCTCTAGTATCTCTATGTGGGTAAACATTTTATTAAATTTATTCTTTGTCTTGCTGAGGTAGGATCAAAGGTTTAGGGGAGGCAATGCATACGTCCTTGACAATTTCAAATTACGATGAACTGTCGCTGTGAGCGTGTGTCTGTGTATTTGTGTGTAGAACAGTGTAGAACTTCCGTCCCATACGGAAATGAAAGGAAGAGTCGGCGGATAGAATCTGATTGGAAAACACGATCGATTATCGAGAATACACATATATATGCATACACATAATATGTATATATATATAGGCTTAAGCATCTGGGCGTTTCCATAGAGTATTGTTTTCGGTGCGACATTCTTTAACGTTATACTTCTTCGTTTAATTTCGTCTAAAGTCTAACAATAGTCTATCGTTTAATCTATATTTTCCATTTTATCTAAAGTCTATAATTACTTTTGTATTTCCAACTGATTCTTCCAATTATACGTAAGTGTATTTTTATATTTGTATACATTATTCTACACGTTACAACGTCATTTTTTTATATATCTATTTTTTCGGTTTTAACAATTTTTAGCGCTTGTTTTTCACTCTCATATCTTCTCATAAATATACGTTTATATATACATACATATATCCAGGTGTACGAATATACATATGTATACATTTCCAAAAGAACGAACGATTCGATCGTCCACTACTTGAATAAATTGACATCTCCCACCATGCGCCAGGACATTAGAGAAAAAAAAAAAATGAAAAATTGCATTAATTTTTTTGTTTACGTGATATCACGATCCAAACGAGGTTTGCAGAAAAATATTCGCTTTCTGGATCTTCTTTTTTATATAGTAGTTTTAATTTGATTTTGTGAAAAGATGGTCAAAAAATGTTATTTCATTCTGTGTAGGTCCAGTTTGGGTTTGACGAATCTCGCACATGTTTCATTCTTTCTATTCTTAGGGCTTTTATTTACAAGCTTCAACTGCTGCTTAAATGATATTTAGTTAAAATTAAACACTCTTCAATCTCGCCACTTTGAATGCTGATTCAATGTTGTGATTGTTATTTTAAAACAGAAAGAAGAATTCAGAATAGATTTGGTCCGGAATTTCCCACCTATTGGTGGATAAAAATAACAAAAATGTTAACAATTTACTAGTCGAAAAAGTTGTGCTCCCCACTCACTATAAATATATCACTCTTTTCAATCGACTCTATTATGGTCTATACATTTGCATTTTTTCTAATGATTCCCGTTGGCACTTTTCGCAAAAACCTTCTCCCTCTCTCTCCTCTTTCAGAATATAAAATTCTCTTTATCATTCTCATAATCTAATAAAACTTCATAAATTAATGGTCTCATTGGAAATGAGAAAATATCCGGACAATTGCGCAGGTAATAAAAAGATGGAAGAATATGGCAAAAAAGAGCGTTTCTTTAATATTGATGCGTTATATCGTTTAAACGATAGCTTTACATCGTAAAAATCGACCGTGGAAGTTATCAGCGAAGTTAAAGAATAAAGAAAGTTATGAATCGTTAGTGGTTTGCACTGTCGTGTCTTTTCCATGAATTAATCCATGTTCCGATCTCTAAAAGCATTTTTATTCACATGTATATAAATATTTGAAGGATTCAAACTTCGGAATTGAGGGGGTACGAGCAAAACAAAGTGCATTGGGTGTATAAACAGACCCCGGTCTTCTATATTTTTATTAACATGAAAATATTGATTTGTGGCCTTCTTCTGGTGTTACGATGACAGTTTAAGCGTAAAAGTTGTGCGAACGTAGCGAGCTGAGACTAAATTATAATCCTCCTACAAAGCTTAGTGGTAAGTTTTAATCAAAATCCTTTCATACGTATATAAATATATACAAATATTTGTTTCAATTTAAATTAGACAGAATAGGCTAAAAATGGAAGTAGGACTCGGATTAAGACCCTTTTTTTTTTGACAAGATGGATCTTCGTTGATTTTTCGCTGGGTGCAACCTGAAAAGTTGTTCGAGACATTTCAGGGGCCATGCTCATTAAAAAATGAGGAAAGTAATTAATAATAACAAAAAATAACGAGCTTTAACGTCTTACTTCACTGTTTTGATTGAAATAATTCTTTCCCAAGCTCTGAGATTCAACGATTTCAATTTGAAAATCGCCCGCAATGTCCTGATAATGAAATGAACTTTTGCACGGCAACGGCGCCAGATACGAATAAAAACCTAGACACGTTTGTGTACTTGCGTACGAATGAAATGGCATAAAAGTTGGCAACGATGCTCTGATAAATTCGTTGAAAAAAGAAACACCTAAAATTTACAACTTTCACATTTCGAAGAGGTGTAAAAAGAACGAAAAACCAATGTGTCAATCAAAAATAAGGCTTTTGAAGGTTAAAAACAAAGCAATATTGTTTATCCTCGTACAAGTCGAATAGCTCCAGCCTTTCTGATCGATTCATCGAGATGAAACCATTTCAGTCTTTCCATCAAAATATTTTCAGGTAGAAAAAAATATTTGAACCATCGGTGGACAACATTATTGACAAGAAATGATATGAAATTTACAGAAAAATATCGAGCTTACGAAATGTGGCAGTTGTCAATAATTTAGTTGGAGTTACGTTACTAACTTTGATGTCACAATACAAATATATACCTGTGTTTATACTGTACACGTATAGTACATATAGATAAACATCCATGCATATACAAAACCGGATACCAAGTATGAACCGTGATGCGTAAGCAGCACGCGACTCACAGAAACAATTGTGCACCGTTAGACCTAGGCTTGATGGACATCTTTGTCAGTTCTCATTATTCCTTTTCGTATGCATCTGCACGTTCTCCGCTATTCAATCGAATGCACGAGTCGAATATATTTTGTGAGCATAATGACGATAAATCGGTATAATCGCACGTGGATCGTCTTGGATTCGAGGAATTTCGTTAATTCATTTTTTTTGTTTGTTTGTTGAAAAAGGCCTGCGTGCTCGTAGGCCACTTCAGGCAGTGTGCGTCGGAATCCATCTAAGGAATGGATCCACAATGTCATACTCGTATCTTAGACGATCCAGAGTGGTATTTGCTTCAATCCGAGCCATATTTTAACCTTCCCTGTCCTCCCCTGTCTCATCATTTTTTAATACAATTTACACAATCTAGTGTATCTATACGGACCAAAATTTATAACATTCCTACAAATGTGAGGATTAAACGGATTTTTTTTCAATATCGTTTCCCAGATTTCTGAGGCTCACGGATAATGATTTCACTTTTCGTCTTTCATATAGAGTGCTTACAGCCCTCGTTAAACGTTTAAAAATTTTTATATGTACCACTTACAAACGAGACTTCTAAACAGTTCGTTATCGAAGTATTTTCTTGCGGCTATCAATTTCGAAACCAAGCATGAAACCATCTAAATTTATGGTTCCATTCTGTTTTTTTTTTTTTTTTTTTTTTTTTTCGTTCCTTGAATGATCGGCAGATCGTTATTACAATTCATGTCAAATCGAGCAGTTCCTACGTAAGCCAGAAGCCAGTGTTTGACCATTTGCTTGTCTTGGTTACAATATATATGCTTCAACTGACCGAATATACAGGGGAGATCGGGGCAAATAGGGGTGCCGGGGCAAAACGGGGCAAACCTCTAAAATTTGCTAAAAAAAATTAAATTTCTGTTTGCAGTTTTTTATATTCTTTCAAGAACAAAAATAAAATATCAATTTTTTTTTTTCCAACATTTCATAATTTTTCATGCATTTTCAGAAGCTACAGGAAAATTATCATTATTATTATTATTTTTTCAATATTTCTAATCTTTGCCAAACTTTAGAATTATTGATAACTTTTAACCCTTTGATTCACATTTCTCTTTTTATTTAATTATGTCTTGAACGATTTTACAACAACAAATACCGGTTTCTTTTTGTTCTACTTGGTTCCTGGGCTCTTCATCATTATTTGTCTAGGTGCACAAATAAGACCATAGATAAATCAATTATCGAAGTTTGTACTTTTTAATGAAAAAAATCATTTTCTACTCAACCACTACGAACATCGGAATGACGATTTTTTGACGAACTCAAGATTCTCGATAGAAAATTATAGAATTCTTTTAAATTTCAATTGAGTACGATTTAAATTGCACTAAATGCAATAGTGAATTATGAGCTGCCAAAATTTCACTTCAGATCCGTTATCACCAAGCCCAAAATTCCCGAGCACCAAAATGTACCGATTATTTCAACTCGTCGTACTTGTCATCAAAGTAAAACTTTCTGTTACGAATATAATCTCAACTCTCGTTTTGTTGACAGAAAGACCGTCAGATTTTGTACTGAGGCCTGTACTAAGCTTGTGATTCTCCTTCTCTTTGAAGAAACAGGGAATGCTAAAAAAAAAATCTTTTGCCATAATTTGAATGAAAATTTTCTCTCAAAGTCGAAGAAAGATCAAGTTCGTTTGTCACAATCTGCAGTCAAAAATTGTCCATCACGTTACCTAATAATCGTCAAAGTCTACATTTTCTATTTTTATGCGAATGTGAACCATTTCAAAACACTAATCCAGGATAGGGACTACTATTGTTTACAAATAAATTAAAATGATGTGAGAAACAAATTTACAAAATTTCGAGTCAACCCCATTTTGCCCCAATTTTTTTTGGAAACACTGCGTTTTGTGAGTACATTCTTTGGTTTTTAGAGGTAACAAACAGACAAAGCTTGCTAAACATCAAAACAGTGCAATACTTTTTTAGCTGCCCCGTTTTGCCCTGATCTCCCCTATATATTTTATTTATTTATTCAAATAGCTAATTCGACATCATTCAACAAATATTCACACATATACATTATATACACCTCTGTTTAGGTCCCAAAAGAACATTGACGCCGTCCACTTTATTCTACATGCCCTTCTCGCCTTAGTATTTCTCTAACTATACTACTATTTACACAATATTAATGGCATCAAACGATATTTCTTACTCTGTATTTTCTTTCATATTATTTTTCCCTTTTATCTCTTTTTAAAGCACTCTCTATCATGAGATCGAGTATCTTACGTAGACATTGATAAAAACAGGCATTTGACTAGATTATTGTCCTTTCACACCGCGCAAATTTGTGTTTGATAAATTATACATTTCTCAACGGCGAATAATCCATAAAAGTTTTCTATCATTGTCGTTCATCGCGATTTACCCCTATTCCCTCTTACGTCATATGGAAATCACCCTTGAGTATCCTTGTAAAAGTCTTTTTAAACTGTTGATTAGCCATGGCGTAACAGAACGGATTCATGGGACTGTTGGCGTAGCAGAGAAAATACGAGAACATGAAGAGATGCTTGTTGGTACACGGGGGCTCGGAGCAAAATCCCTCAACCAATGCAAGAATATGATAAGGTGTCCAGCAAGCTACAAAAGCTCCGAGAATGAAAGATATTGTCCTGAAAGCTTTGCGAGCCCGATTTTCCGTTCGTGATTTTTGTCTTCCGACGGTTGGATCCTTCTTCTGCGTCTTGGCTTTAAGCCTACGTCCTATGGATTTGACAAATTCTTTTCGCGAGCCACTACCTTCCTGATTTTCTCTGCCTTCCTTCTTCTTTGACTGCCTTCTCGCGTCTCCGCTAGTTGTTCCAGAGATAGTTGGAACGGCGCTGCTCGATGACGAATGTTGGGGTGGATTGATATTTGATTTGGTTGGTTGATCGGAAAATCTTTCAGTCGTACTGTTTGACAATTCGATCGGCGTTGCAGCAACAACGCTCGTGATGGGTTGTCGTTTGATGTCTTCGACTTTGACAGTGACTTCAGTATTGACTTTACTGACGGTTGGCGAAGTTTGCGAAGCTGCGTGCGTCTGATGAGTAACGAAAACCCTTGGTGGATGCGTTTGACACGAAGCATTAGTTAGAAGTGGATGATTGAGTGGTGGAGCTGGTGGCTGAGCTGTGCCGGCTTGTTGAGCAGTAGCCCTTATCAAAGCCGCTTGGAGCAGACTAGTATTAGCCGCCGAAGTGCCGGTGTGTACACCTAATATCGGTGAAGATGGTGCGGTAGACAGAGGATTAGCGAGGCTACAAGAAAACGATGAGGGCGGGCTTTCGTAGGAAGGACTGGGCACAATAACGGAACTTTCGTCCATGTAGCGAAGATCAGCGCCGTCTAAACCCGTAAGAATATCGTACGTACCAGGAGCTTGATTTTGTACCACAAGCGTCTTTGGTCTATCGGTCGAGGACGATATTGAATTGTCCTCAGAAATGGGTGGGCTACTTTGGAATTGAGTAGGCGGAGGAATAATACTTAGCTGACTGCCAGTCTTCTCATTAGTCTTGTTCTTTACTTCGGGAGGTGGTGTGTCCTCCGAAACTGCCAAGGAACGATTAGGCTCAATCTCGTTCGATCTGAGTGATTGCTCAGGAGTAAGCGTGCTGCTAGATTTTTCTGGCTCAATGGGTATCTCGTTGTCAGCAAGACTGCTTAGTTCTTGGATCTTCGGCAGTGTTTGAGCTTTCAGACTCACGGGTTGAAGGGTTTCCCGCGCCGAACTTGTTGGTGAAACTTTTTTTGTTGGTGCATTCATTTCCACTTTTACTGGAACCAAACCGTTTATTCTACCATTGGTGGTAAACACCTGCAAAGCACCAGATGAAACCACAAGACCAGCGAGTGAAGACCGTTTCCTAAGATTTTGCGCCTGCTGACCTGTACACACGGTACTGTCCTCGTCCGAATCAAACGCGGGGCTGCTCGATCGTTCTGACTTTTCGGGTTCAAAAGCTTGCCCCCCTGCTGAAATCTGTTTAGATGTTGAGTCCGTGGTTCCATGAGTGCCAGTTGGTTTCGATGAAGACATTGGGCCTGCCACTTCCCTATCGGCATCATCATTCTCAGAAGTTTGCAGAATCCCCGTTGTTACCGAGGCCCCACCGCTTTTCGGCTTATCCTGACTTAGAAGCGTACTCTGAGTTTTCGATATCCCTATACCAGCCGCACGTCCTGCCATTCCGGACATTGCACCAGCGCTGAGAGCAACCATTGACTGCATCTTTCGCTGCTTCGCTTCGCTCTTTTTTTGCATGTCGTATGCGGTCTTGTAAATACCACCATACAGGATAAAGAGTACCACTAAGGTGGTCCAGTAGTATGTGATTATAAGGGCAGTATTGAAAACCGGATCTTTTAGAAACTGCACGGTACATTCACCAGGTAGTAAGTCCCTGTAACCGATGAAATGCTCCCACCCAAAAATGCTTATGAAGAATAATAAAGCAGGAATGATCCACGTTATTGTTACCATCCAAATAACGCGATTTTTCGTGCGCCAGCTTCTGTACTTGGCGGCAATTTTGACCGAACAAAAACGATCTATTGTAATGAGCAGTACGGTGTATTGGGAGACTAGACAGACCGTGTAGTCCACGGAGAGCCAAAGGTCGCATAACATTGGACCCAGGTCCCAGTAACCCATCAGCACGTACACGGTATAAAACGGCATGGAAACTGTACCTGTGGAATGTCACGAATACAAAACCTCTTTACCGGATTTATGACACCTGTTGAAGAAATGTGACAGAATACTCATTTGTTATTAGAATTTATAAGCTTCATGATTACCGATTAACATGTCGGTGGCTGCAAGCGAAGCGATAAAATAGTTGCTCGGCTGTCTAATCGTTCTGTCCACGATGAAAGCCAGAAGTACGAGAATGTTGCCTCCTACGGTAAGAACAATGCAGATCGCCAGGCAAAGAGCTATCAGGACGGTTTGCCATAGCTCGAAAGGTGGTTCAATGTTCAGATAGTCATCTGTCCCAACACATGTTTCAATCATACACGGACATCGATTTAAGTGAGTTGTTGAATAAAAACAGTATATAGATAAACATCGAATGCAACGTCAGCTATAAGAGGTCATGTGATTTATTCAGGAAATTCAGTGGACTGACCTTGAGTCAAATAGGTGGTGCTGTTTCCCAAGGAAGAGGTGTTGGTGGAGTTTGTCACGTTTGTTAAAAACCAGTCAGGTAATAGCTCGCCGTATTCACCACTGGCCCATCTTGGATCGTTTGGGTCGACCCATGTACCATTGAGCTGCGTACACTCGGCGGTCAGGTCTTCGTAAACGTAACGACAAAGGCGCTCTTTTTGTCTCTGTAATTTCCTGTGAATCAGAAAAAAGCTCCTTCATTATAGACTCATTTATTTTCCTCGAGCGTTCAAGAAAAATCAGAATGAGAACATAAGGTGATGAAGAATAAGGAGCAAAACGCAGATATAGTTCGACTGTAACGACGCCTACAGTACACACAAAGATGACAAGACATGACCCCGGCTGTTCTCATTTCAGCAGCCAGTCCATCCTTCCCCATCTTTCAGCCTTTTAGTTTCCTGTCCCCTTTCTCTGCTATCTCTGAACACACAGCTTTCGTTCGTATAGCCAAACTCGGACCAGCAGAGTCGTCTTTCCGACTGTGACAGTGGCCACTGCATAAGAAAATTTCTTTCTCTCTCCGGATTAGCTTTTAACATATATAAATAGTCTTCAACCAGCGTCGTCTCTACGGTACCATCGCTCTGTCGAAGAAACTCATTATTTATTTCTCGACTATTATCGGAACTTAATATCTGTTTTTCCATAAATTATTCAATGTATTGACCTCATCTGCAAGCCAGGCCACTTATCCACTTTATTTTTACTCTCGTTGGGCTTTAAAATAATTGTATGCAAGTTGATTTATTGGATGTGTCACCTACCCAACAATTGGTGCATCCGCCTTAAAGCTCGCTTCTGGGCAGTAGCATTCGGCTTAATATATGTTACCTGCTGAGAGACTAATCAATTGTAGCTAAGAAGTACTCAAGGTGTTACATTCAACTGCCGGTTAAAGAAAGGCTTTGAAAAAATGGAGGCTCATGATTCAAGATGTAGTAGTAAATCGCTAAAACACAGCGGAAATAGCAAATGCTCAGTTTTCATTAAATGGACTGTATATTAATATAAAACTTGAAATACAAATTTTCATGACTGAATATGTAAGAAAAGCTCTGATGCTACTGTTACTTGGAATATCGTAAAATTCCTGTTGGAGTTTCTTGCAATTGGATGGACGAATAGAGATCATTCCAGTGAGATGTGCCCTGCGTACTTCCCTAGAGTTATACAGACGTGCTGAAAAAGTCGGAGGGTATGTGAGAGCAAACGCGAGAGAAAAACCTTAGTCAAAGGCGATGAATACACCGAGCCTGCACAATGCGCTTGAAATAAGCATGAATGGAACCACATCCAACCTAGCTCTATATCTTTCTGTATTTCTATATACAGTTCTCTTTCCTTTTTCTTTCACTTTCGCACGTTCATGAACGACCCGCGACACAGCCCATCACCGCCGGCCAAGGCGTTGCGAAATCTTTTCAACCCTCGGCGAAGAAGATTGTTGCTATTTTTGTCAAGTGAATTGTCTATTGTTGAGTCAATTAGAAAAACCATAATTTCGCAATTAGAAACCTCGTAATACTTATGTTTTCAATTTTTATGTTATTGAAGCTATGTTTTTATTCATTATCTTCATTATTTATTGAATAAGAAAAAAAAAAATGAAAAAACAGTTTTACTATATTTACTGACGATATTTTTCGGACGAATATCCTGTTATTAAAAAGAAACGTGACATAGTTCGCGAGGGATACACTGCTGATTGTGCGAATCTGGCCCATATTGGGGAGAGAGTCCTTATCTACCGGGGTGTTTACACAGTCTTGGAGAAGGTCTTGGTACTTGTACTGAACAGTTGAGCTTGCTCTAGCTGTCTGAGTTTGAGGGCTTTGATAAACGAAAATTTATTAACTGTTTAATAGTGGGTATTAATTTGTGTTTTTATTCTTCAACGTTCGAACTATCGAAAATAATTTTATTCCTAATTGATAAATCGTGATTCCGTTGTTATTATTACAATTTTTCAATACATTCGAAAAATATTTAATTACGAAAAGTTAAAGTAAACCATTAACGAAATGTGGACTGATTAATTTTTTTTTAATTGAAAACCTACGTTTTAACATGTGGTTAACGATTTTTTTTCATACAAAACCTCGTATCAAGTCTATCTGGAGTAATAATAAGTCTTGATACTTGTTCCATGCTCTGACAGTAAGAAATGGGGCAGTGTGGTTACATTTTCCATATTATTGACCTCTCTACCGGTTCGCTATAGCAATAAGAAAAAAAAGGAGACGTTAGTTCATACGAGCGAGTATTTTATCGCTGTAGCATAATCGAGGCCGTAATCTTGTCAACTCGGATGCTAATCGCATCGACGGAATATCGATTATACGGTCTCCTGAAAGGGTAGGTGATACAGTGAGAAAAGTCGGGAGGGGACTGATGAGGATAAAGAGAAAGAGTAAAAAGTAGACAAAGTGAAGTCTCCTTTTTCGTCGTCGGCGCAGCCTTTCCAATGTCTCTGAGAAACTGTTAAGAAGAAGTAAAAGACGTTTCTGGAACGAATGACGGAGTGAAATTATAATGAAGTTGTTCAAGGATTGGAGAAAATGTGGAAGCTTGGATGAATGTAAAATCTCAGTAGAAATATGAAATATGGGAGAAGGAGGATTCTCAGAAGTGGTTATTGGCAAGCATGACGATCGTTACAAACGCCATTGTCGCAACGTTTTACCAAAGAATACATTGCAGCCTTCGTTAAAGCCACGATGACAAGGAAAATTGCTTTCATTGCGTCGAAGAAGCTGAATCGAAGGGTAGTATGAACATCTATTCTCCACCTTCGTTCAATATTTACTCATGTGCCAAGTTGATGTGTGTAAAAGTCACGTTATTATCGAATTATTACAGTTAACTGAGGAGGTATAAAGATTTCAATGGTGCCCTAATTTCTGTGAACGACGAATCGAATATTCATCTAGTCAGTTGTGAATTTATAAATATAATTAGCTTTGCAGCTCGTGAGTTATCACTCATAAGTTATTAAATCATTCTCCTTCAGTTGCGTGGATCATAATGTTAGGGGAAAAAAATCAATCCCAAGTCCTCACGTATCTTTATGTTGATTGACTCATTGACCCAATAGACAATAACGATTTCGATTGATTTAATAAAGTTGAAGCCAATGATTATACTCTATGAAAATTGAATGCTTACGGACGAACTCGTTGACAAAGTGCACTCTAATTTATTATGTAAAGAAAGTCTTTGTGTTTCTAAATTAATGTAGCGAAACATCATCCATGTGATGAAAATCCTTCCTTAAAATTATTTATTTACTTTATTACCTGTGTGTCTTTCGGGATTAGCTTGCACTCATTCTCCTACTGATAAAAAAACATACATTGGAATGCATTCAACCAAAAATTGTGAAAGATTCTATTTTTCTCTATTATACGAGAGCACGAAAGCAAGCTCGAGTGGGCAGCTTTCTTCGGTTTTACTTCATAGCCTCCTCTTCATTCTCTTTTTACATTCCGCTCATTTACTTTTCTCTGAATATAGCGGCCACTCAGCGGATTAAATTTAAAAAATAGGTACAAAAAAAAAAACGAACCAAAACTTCCGTGCCACAAGAGAGGGGCATATAGGAGAAGAGAAGAACTTTTCGAATAGGATAAATACAGAAAGTGTGTGCGCGTGGTAAACAAAATTGAATAAAAAACGCTACTTCGTCGTTAACCCTATTTTAACTCTTGTTTGTAACCTCGCGCAGTGTATATTGGTGGAGGAGTGTCACAAAAGCAAAAAATCCTGGTTTCGTGAGCTCGGTCGGCCGTCAGTCAGACAATTTGCGTGAAAGGATTTTCTGAAATGTGAAGAGGGCCTCTCACGTGAAAACAAGCATGAAGGAAAGAGAAGTGAAATGATAGCGACGCAGTTGCATAGCGAAGGAAAGAGTAGACCTTATGAGAAATGAAATGAAAAAAAAGTTGGCCAAAGCAGTATGAGAAAGAGAGAGAGAGAGAGAGAGAGAAAGAGAGAGAAGCAATAGCAAGTAGTGAAGTGGGAAAGGCGGGAAAGAGCGAGAGGAAATAGAAGTCGTTCATATAAATATGCCCACATGAACTACCGTGATGTATGTATGTGGAGAGAGAAGAGGAAGAGGCGAGGAAAGAGGTTCACAGGTATCATTGGATAGCGGGGCTTGCTGTATTCCAGCCGCGGGAGCTGACTGCCCTCTGGTGGATGATACACCATACCTGGTGTATGAGGCGTTCTGCGGCCTGTGGGGTGTAGAGCCAAAGGGGGACAAAGATGGGAACAAAAAATACGTAAAGAAGAAAGAGAGAGAGAGAAAAAGAGGGTGAAAGAAAGACAGTGAAGGGACAAGGGACAACGGAAGATGGAGCATACAGAGAGGAAGAAAGAGGCGTATAAGCCCCGTTGAGCTGAGGATCATCGCCGTGGAATGGCACGATAATACGTAGGTAGATATCGTGCTAGAAAGACGAAAAATCTGTGCGAGAGAGTGAGCTTGAGAGCAGGCGGGGCAAAAAGAGACCCGATATGAATATAGACTGAAAAGCACCCACCAGAAAAAAAATCGGGCATATACCACGATGAAGCTTCGCAAGGAGAGAAGGGGGTGGTCGAGAGGAGGATGAGGATGAGGGAGATCATAATATTCAAAAGGCTGTGGATGAACAACAGAGAAAGTATGAGTTCGAAAGAGATAGAAGAAAGGAAAAAGGAGCCAAGAGGCAACAAGTACTCGGCATCGTTCCAACATTCCTATCCCTGAATTTTACGATCTATCCAGCTGGCTTTTCCGTCTCTTCATCCTCTGTGTAACAGAGAGTGCATACAACTGCCATTGCTCTTGCTGAGAATGGACTCCCGGTAAACGGTTACATTGTACTGTCGAAGGACCAACTCAAGCGGTTCTAGATTGTTGTCCTTTTTCAGAGCACGGAATTCTTACAATTGTTATGTTCCCTAATTGTTCAAATATAAAAGCACTGTATGCTTGAATTTTTTCTCCATTTTTCTTCAATTCATCGAATGGTATAACATTAAAGCCTTGCTCGATCTTTAACCAAAATATCTAAAGCATTGACAACTCAATTACAAGTCGTCATGAGAATTTCAATCTCAGCTGATGCGTATAGTTGCAGATGCAAATCATCAAAAGCTGAGAAGAATTTTCGATGATCGTAGCTTTCCTTATCCGTCAAGAAATATTTTATATCCGGCTGTATCCTACCTCAACATCTGTGTTACTCTCGACACTTTAAACAATAGGAAAGCTATATGTATCACTGCACAGACAAATGCGTGCATTGTTCTAGCATATACGTAACATTTGCGCTCGCGTAGCGTAAGTCTAATCTACACGCCCGTCAGGAGTAATTCATATTCAGAATAGATTATACATGTATTTCGTGTGTGCGTACTATAGTATGAGCGCACATATTGGTATAAATATATATATATATATATATATGTACATTATAAATTGTAAGGGGCGACGGCTTAAGCGCCAGAACGAGCATTACGCGCTGAGCATTGTGAACATGGATTTGCGAGCATCCTCGTTCGCCCACATACAGATTTGAATCAGTTTGTTCGAAGATGGAGCTCTCCCACGAATTAGAGCACATTTTGGATTACAACATTCAAGATGGACCAAAGGAGCAATACGTTAGATTACAGGTTGATTCAAGGCAGATGGTTAGCTTAAAAGGACGAGATGAGAATGAGTTCGTTTTTTTTTTTGCAACCTATAAAAATAGTATCGAGACACACAATAAATAAGTGGCTATTGAATGACCACATAAGATTTACAGCGAATCGATGTCAAGGGTAGTTTTTAAAACTCATACCGTACGAGCTTTTTGAACGTTACCAATATTCATGAAGCACGAATTAATGTCACAATTGTATGGCCCATTGTTTGCATGAAAAAATTGGAAATACTTCTTTGAATGTGTGTTTTTACCCTCGAAAACTCTCCTCCCACTGCTCACAGGGTATCCTAACAAAAAAATGGTCACTTTTTCACTTCTTGCAGTTTTTCCTCCCAATCAGCATTATCGTTTTGTGTTTTTAGAGAAAATTTACTTAGAAAAGAGTATCCAGTAAAGTTAATAAGACGACGGAACTTGTTCTCGGCAGACCAGAGTTCATTTCGATCGTGTCTTGATGTAGCCCAAAATATTATGTGTCCAACAACGGACAGTGACACAGCGGATGGCCGGTGCTTAGCTTGCTCAAGTAGAGCAACCTTGGGCGAAGTCGTTCCATCGTTAAGTGATCGCTTAGCCATGCTCGAGCGTCAATCGTTAAACGGGTGACAGTTCTACTGAGTTTTCAATGGTGCTAACCAGCTGTAAACCAGAAAAATAAAACGGTTCGTATCGACCAGATTTCCCACAGATTTCTTTCGACCTCGTGCAAATTTGATTCAGTAGGGCATTAGGAAACAGTGACCGTAAGGAACACTGGCGGATACGCCAGGAACATGAAGATGAGTAAAGTGCGGTTAAACTGAACAACTTAAAATAAAGAAAAACCACGAGGAAGGTTTTATTTCGATCGAAAAAATTACGATGCCATTATTGAATCAGCCATTTTAGCGGTATTTTCAATAATAAATATCTTCAAATTAGCACCGTTGCAATTGCGAGGCGTTTCCAGAGAAAAACAAATTGAAATGCTGTACCATGAAACTTATTAGCAACTTTGAAGTTTTGCCCAGAAAGGCCCAGAGATGACACCCTCACCTGACGTTGTACTATGTATGTGATTATTGGGTTCTCTTGAAACCTGCGGTACCAAGACCACAGAGACATACTAAATTCTCTCGAAATGCAAGCCGAGCATGTAGATTAACTAATCGGATTGTAGATCTTCGTGTGTTGCTTTCATGTGTAGTTTGCGTGTGTATTTTATTGCTTCCAATTAGATTCATCTGCACGAACTTTTGGCATACAAAGCTAACTGATTGTTATTGTGGCTTGAAAACGAGAACTACTCGCTTTGTCAATGATCTCAGCGGTTTGGTTATACAAATTGAATGTGACATTTTTAGAAGTAGCTTTAAGCTTTCGATGTCCCTTGAAATATACTTAAAACCACATGAGCTAATTCTGATGAACTCTTATCACAAATACAAATCATCGTCGTCAACGATCTATTGAAGGAATGTTAATTTTATATTATTCAACATGTCCAAATACCAGACAAGAATGTCTATTGCAGTATCAAGCAGTTTTTGCCAGTCCATTTGTTGTTGGTTGTCCGATATTGGGCTATTAATCGCACAATCTGCTATTTTCTAACACAACACCAGTCGTCGAATCTTTGAAGTCTGCATGGGATCAAGCTCCAACGGCGTAAAAACTTGGCAACTGCATTGTAAAAGTTCAAGATGATATTTAATAGAAGGGAGAGAAATATATTGTCATTCTAACTACGTGGCAAAGACCCTGGAAGGACAGAAAAAAAACTCATCCCTTATAGCTCAACGACCTTCTGTGAAGAGAAATTTTCTATCTCAGTGCCTTTGACTTTCTTTTTTTTCCCGCAGACTTAATAATCGTCTGTTCTATACGACATTTCGCATCCAACCGTCTCAGTCCACCCCCCAATTCATCGCCTTTTAGAGCCCTCTTCATTTCCTTTTTAGAGTCTCACAACCTCGTGATAGATGTTTTATTTTTATTTTCCGTCGGGCTTGAAAGATAGGGAACAAACGTGAAATGTGTAACGACAGGGTCAAAAAGGAGAGGCTGTAGTGAGATATGAGATTTTCGGAAAGCCTCTGCTATACACAAATGCCTATATTCTTAGCCTCGATGGGAAAAACACGTAACCCATAGCTCGAGGCTCTTTGATGGATGTATCGAGGCTATGAAATGTATTTTTCCATACAACGCTTTATTGAACTTCTCGTCGATAGCCCTCAGGCCTTACCGGTTCTTATCCCTTTCACATTGCGGTTTCTTAAATTTTTAGACTCCATATCGCTCGGACACTTCTTCCAACATTTTTTGCAGCATATACAATAAATAATATTTTGAATTTCAAACTCGACCTTTCCACAAAAGATAGTAAAATTGATAAGAAGGAGAAAAAAAATGTGCTGATTAATTATTAGTATAATTATTATAATTCAGGACGATTAGTGAAAACCGATTTGTTTATCACAGCCAAGGGACGAAGGAAGAGAAATCAGTAAAGCGAAAAGTTCCACTTTAGTTTTGTTTTATGCTTCGTTCTTATTACCCGCTCCGGCCATCGGGACAAGAAATTTATAGAGTTTGCAAACTTTTTTCACTCTTTTCCTTTTTTTTTCACTGTTAATTATTCGAACCGAAAGTGAAGTTCTTGGTGGAATAAGAGAAATGTGTTTAAAATTCCTCTCGTCGATCTTCTCGGTTGGTTGATTAAATCCGTGTTAATTAGTCACCGTCGTACTTCCGGCGGGCGATAAAAATCGATGTTGCATTCTTTTAAACTCTCTTGCAAATTCACAATTTTTCTACGGTGTGTGCTACGAATGAAAAGTTTGTGAATGTCATTCACGTTTAAATGGCATTAAACGAATGCTAAGAAGATCGTAAATTTTACAATGAAATTAGGTCTTTTAAAATATTTTAAAAGAGGGGATTACGTAGTTCAGGCGACACTTCCCCTGCAATTCGCTATTACGGTTTTTTTAAATATCGATCGGGTCTGGTTGGATGTATTCGGCATGTTATTTAACGCTCCGTGGTGCACAGACAGAAAAATCAAACCTGTATCGGAACGAGTCGAGATTCGCGTTTTTATGTTTCCAATTTTTTTTCTTTCTCATTTGCTCAAGAGTACTACAGAGAAAATAGCTTAATTATGTTGAAAAAAAAAAGTCCAAAGCTCCGTTGGGAGTCTTCAAAAGATTGAGATGAATTCTATGAAAAAAAATTTGTATGCGTTAGACCAGAAAGGATGCAGCTTGTTCAGGTAAAAAAGTGAAGCACATAGTGTGCATAATTATCAAGAATGAGTGAGAAAAGGAGAGAAAAAAGTTTTCGAAGAGGTGGATGTAAATTGTAAAAGGGTTGGATGAGAGCGAAACTTAAATCGTTCCGTGTGTAACTTAAATTAAGAACATAGCTCAGATGTTCTCATCGCTCTTCTGTCTCATTCGCTCTTTGTATGTTCACCCTGAAGGCGGGGATGAGATCGACAGCTCGGTGAATTGCTTCCCGTTGTTTTCTATCGGCGGACAAACATTTTCAGAAGCTTCTCTCTTTCTCTTTTACTTTCTCTCTCTCTTGCTCTCGCTCTCTCAATCTCGCCACTACCAACTGTGGACGAAGAAGAATTACTCAATGTCGTAAACTCCACCTCGAGTGATTCAACTTATAAATCCTATTTTCCATTCGCCCCCTATCCTTAATAGCCAATTACACTGACAAAATCAGGTATATTAAAATTTGATTTACCGTCAACACTGTTTTTTTGTTATGAAAAAGGACTTTTCTCTTTTTTGTCCAAAATATTAACTCAATTTATAAATTCGCTATACTGTACATCCGTTTAATTAATTACATCTGGTGCAACATTAAAATGTATTGCAAATTGATTGTACTACAAAATCCGTGGCAATTTTTTTCCCTGTGGAAGGTAATTAAGAGGACAGTGTGATGGCTGCCAATTAAATGCATTCAGAACAATTAGTCCGATACCCATTGAGCATTGGACTAATTAACTGCTATAAACATATTCTGTAGACTTTTACAAATCCACTAATTCTGTGTTTAACCAAAAATGAATTTTCCCTGTCTGATAAATATTCGTTTCCAAAGGATCAATAAATTTGATAATTTTTAAAAAATCTACAATTTCGTAAATATCAAAGGCACTGGTGCAAAATGTAACATTCGCGAAATGACTATGAAACGTACATGAAATAAAGTTCGAAAATGCTGATGGCGTGGTCTCTATTAGTGAATTTGCTGGTCTGCTCTATGTAAATGAGGAGATTGCTCTTCAGTACCGAAGTGATATAATTTCCATTCACAGGGGTGTGCAGTTGAGTAATTAGCAAATTTCGCACCGTGCTTTGACGGGTTTACAAATCATGATCACATCATTTTATGGAGTATCATGAGAGTAAGTGCTAATTCTACGCAAAGCAAAACCACCCTTTGGTGAGCGTCATTTCCACATTAAAATCGGTTCTACCGATTAATCTGCGTTCTTTGTGGTTCGTTGAGTTTATTTGTTCGAGCAACATTAGTGTAGACCTCAAAATTTCAACGACACGTGTATGGCTGATCCTCAATCCCTTCGCTACCGAAAATTCGTAATTAATCTGGAATAAGTTGAGATTTTCGTGAACCAATATCACAATGTATCAGTTCTAACATGTTCGATGTTACAAATAGTGAATGGACCGTGTTAGGAGTGTAATTTTTCTACAACTATTTATAAAACACAGACGACAAACATTCACTGTTCATGAGACACTGAAAATTATCAAGAATCAAGACACGGTATGGCACTTGGTTATCGACAAATAGACTTGAGACACAGATTCATAATGTAATTATTTTGCAATGAATATATATCATATGTGATTTGAGGATAGAACAATAATGTTATACTTTGGTTAAATATAACTGAGAATTTCTGTCTGTACGTAAGTATCGTGTGTATACATCGTCTTGAATTTATAGGACAAATTGGATTCGTAGCAGGGTGAACAAATCTTCAAAGCACACATATACATGTATAATCTGCTACAAGCCAGTTCAGTGGAGAATTTCTCGTCGTGTGGGATGGCAATATGCTGTGAGATGAGGCATTTTGTGATATATTGCGCAAGAGGGTGTATAGATGACAGCCAATAGGAGAGACGACGCGAGAAAGAGAAAGAATCTTGCTATAGCTCGAGGGAATTGAACGAATACGCTTAATAACTTTTCGCCAGGAGTAATTGCTGCAACATTCCGAACGAACCCGCAGTCATTCAGAAATCCAGATCAAGAAAGAATAAGTCTTTATAGACATAAATAGCGAATTTGGACAATCTTTTTAATTATACATGGATGGACTCGTACATTGTCACATGGCGTTTTGAATAGTTCATTTTTTAAGTATTATACTTTATTAATGGTTAAAATAAAAAAACTGCAAATTTCTATTTTTCAAGTGTGTTTCTTTTCAATCTATGAGACATTTTAAAATAAATTCAAGTAATCCGAACAATTGATTGAATTATTTTTGAATTAATTAACCAAAATGTTCGAAATTCATTTATTTTGAATGTGTAGAAAAAAAATGTACATTACTGGTGATTTGCCGGAGGGAACAAGAAAACATATGTGCAATATGCTTCAGAGCTTTTGATCTTTAGGCGCACGTTTCATATTATACCAGGACTGGTTTGCAGAAAATGCCAGAGAAGAGAAGGTTACGAGGGTGGAAGTAAAAAAATGGACCAACTCGGTGCGAGTGTGTATGGGTTGGGACGTATTTTTTTCAGTCTCGTTAGCCTCTATCTTTCACTTTTGTTCTTATTTTTTCGAGTGGTATGATGCTACTCTAAGCATCTGGCTCAGCTGGGCAGGAACTATAGAACCGAGAATCCATTGTCGTTGAGCACTCCTGTTGAAATCCTATGTTCACGGTGACAACTATCTCTAAATATGTACACACGTGTGCTCATGGGTATATTATTTAAAAAAAGCTTTTTTTCAGTCTCCTCGTTAGTCATAATATTGGTTACTGTGGAGATTTTAACTACTAATCAAATTATCGATACTGTGAGCAGAAAGAAATAAATCGACAAGTTATTTTTCCAAAGGATGATCAAACCAGCACAAAAATCATAAGACGTCATTAAAAGACAAAAATAACTGATAGTACAGACCATAGATAACCGGTAGGGAGATCAGTCATCACGACGATATTCACTTTTTAAAATAACGTACAAAAATATATGAGCCTCATTATATCCCTTAGAACGTTGACTGTTGTCTTCAGCGTTTGTGTATTTATGTGCTTTTGCTAATGCTCGGGTTTGTTTGTTTGTCTGATTACATTATGTATTGTGCTTCAGCTGTTTTTTGTTGTGCGAAAGTATTTCACTACACACAGTTTATTTCATTTTAATATCTGCTTTCCTTATATATTTGCAATTAATTCGCATATATACGATTCCAAAATTGAGTGTACATTTGAATTGATTATTTAAAAAGAGAAATGTCTTATTTTACGAGAAGAACGTTTAACTTTCTGTTTCACGTTACATAATATCACATTTGCTAGCCTATAAAATCGATGTAACATGCCTCATGTGCTTCCAAAGTCGAGATGGACATTTATTATAGTTTTAAGTATGCCTTGATGGGGACTCGATATTTCAGGTCACGTTACACACTCCCGGTTAGTATGGTCTGTGAATATAGCAAAGGTTCAATAGCAGCGAACTCTCAAACCCGACATGTTTTCCCCGCCGCTCGTCCCCAACAACCGTGCGAGATCACGAAACTGGAAACTAGAAACGAGAACGATCGATGATGTTACAAGTGTCGACCCCACACTTTCTCACACTCCACGCAGTTTTTCCTTAATGAAGTATTTATAAAAGCATATTTATAATATCTACTGCCTTGTATTCGACACGTTACATAACAATAATGATTTATTGAAACTCGAAAATCACGTTGTTTTTTGTTTTGTTTTGCTTTTTCTTACTTTACATTCGTTAACGAGGCTTAGTATTCGGTGAGGAAATTAATACATATTCCATTCCCATTTTTTATAATGCAAGGTTTGTGAAAAAATGGAAATATGATAATTGATAAATTTGCATTTATCTCTGATGTGATTATTTCTGTTCTATGGCTGCCAATGAGGGAAAATCATTTATTTTAAATATCAATAATTAACAGAAGACCGGAATGACGTTTACAAGAATAAAAATAAAAACTTATTCCTCACTTTTTCAAGTGTATCAAGCCAATTGAAAATGTCAATTATGCATGTTCTTGATAATAAAATGGTATTCGTATTTTCATAACCGAGCAATCTTGAGGAGATCATAATAGCTGGCTATTACAGCTCTTATCGCTGGCTTATTACTTCCGTAATAGACCCTTTTGTGTATCCATCTCGGTCTTTCGTTTCTCGACGGTTTCATTATCACCAAAGAGAGCAAGTAAATATGGCGATTAACAGGACTTTTTATTGTGCATATACATGGACGTAGATATGGTGATATGACCCAGATATAAAAAAATCATCCAACCATAGAAACGAAAAACATGAAACAAAAAATTCGAACTGACCATATTAGTAACTGAAGAAACTGCAGATGTATAATTCGTATGAAATTAAGAACATTTGAACGAACGAAAATCAGTTAATTCTTAACCTACACATATTTGCATAATAAAACCATAATTATTGATTGAGGTATTCGTTTTTTAAAAATTGAGGTATTCATTTTTTTCTCTTCTTGTTGCGTGTACATAAAAAATGTAGTACGTGGGGAATACTGCAGATAATTTGGTATACCTTAATTCCTTAAAAACTACCTCCACTATCCCTGTTTCGATTTACACAAAGTCGGTGCAACTACTTAACAATAAATGGAAGGTTAGGAAGAGTCTTTTGATTGATATTTGCGGTTCCACCTGCAATAGAGCAGAACGTTATTTTACATAAATGTTTTGTACGTGTTCCATCAGTTTTGACCATTAATATTGATTCATATATCGTTTGGAATAATTATGAGTAGTAGTGTTATCAGAGTTCATGACTTTACATCAATGATTTGAAAACTACATGAACATAACGTGATACATCATCATAACTTACATCAGCATTAGTGCTATTCCAGTTCACTTGCACCGTGAGTTGAATAACACGATCTGCTACCTCCTGATCACGTTAAATTTTGGCAAAGCTCTCCATTCCTGTTATTTTGGATGTTTAAGATATTGAAAACCTAATAGTTTTCCAACATTTTCACGCAGATTTCTCAATCCGATCTCCTTTAATGTATCGTATAAAATAGAATTTCAATTTTTTTTTCATTCGCCTGTTTTGATGAGATGTATTTGAAACTATTTTCGTGAACTATTCTTTTTCTCTTCACGTGAACCTGCACAATCATCGATATTTTGATGGATCAGCTGCCACTTGATTGAGATACTTTCAGGGCAGACGGAATAACTTCAGAGTTGTAATTTGACTTGAAGTCTGACTCTCGACGTGCGCGTTATTGCGAACCAATTTCTCGTCAAGAAGGACATTCTAACACATTTTAGAACCGACGGTATGACTCCACAGTCATAATTTAACTTGAACTTTGACATGCGCTGCGTGCTACTTACAACGTGCAATGTCATTGTGATGCAATCAGAATAGCAGAAAAAGGTGTGAAAAACTGCAATTTCATGCGTTAGTCATCATGAACTTTGTAGAAAAGGGAAGAAAAATATTCACTTCTCTCTGGAACTAAGATAAATCGGCATCAATCTTCTTCGGACTGCCCCTTCGTATGTCTGTCAACCAATATGTAAACATTGGTCCCAATTTCAGCAAAGAATCAAGATATCTAAATAGATTTACAGGGAAAGCCTATGCCTTTAGTAGCTGAATCAGCACCATCAGGTGGATCATAATCCGGTAATGTAATCGCCGGTCCATTTCAGGAACTGGCAGTGATCCATCAAAAGAGTTCTTCTTCTCTATCTTGTCAACCTAATAATATATGAAATGACTCAATCATGAGATAAAATTCGGAAAAGGCTTTTGTTTATTTTCAGAGACCATCTGTGTATCATCGTCGAAAACTTGAAAAATTATTTAGTGAGAATAATTTTTCTACGTGTATCTCGAAATTAATTTCAAAAAATATCTGATTTCATGATTACGCAGTAAAATAACGTATATTGTGCATTATATCTTGATTTGTACGGAAAAAAATATTCTGGTTGGATTATGAGATAAATGATAACAGCTGCAAAAGCATGAGGGACAATGCAAGAAGAAAAAGGTTAAACCAAGTATGCTGAACAACTCTGCCGTTACGATATGCTTGAAAAGAGTCCAATTAGCGTCTTCCTGGCTCTTTCGATCTCACCAGATAAAGCTGAAAGCTGCAAAGTTTGGATGAAAATATGACTTTCAGTCGTACTTTGGTTCGTGATAAGCTTATTGTGGTGAGGATAAGAATAGTTATGAAAGTTTGAAAGATGCTTATCGGTGAATGATGTTTGACAAAGTTCTTGATCCTAATTGCGAGAAATATCATTTGTTGATCATGCATTGATTTACCACAATTCTTTAATAATTTATCTACAAAGTTACCGCCGATTATTGTGGCGGTAATCTACGCTCGTAATATATATCCTCAAATCTGGTTGTGAAAATTTGGCTCATGATTCTTTAAAGTTTTGTAGCTTTTTAAAATACATAGTAATCATTAGATATCGATCTCATTATAGGCAAAATAGAACGAGACAGAGACAGGCAGAGAGGAAGAGAAAGAGAGAGAGAGAGAGAGAGAGAGAGAGAGAGAGAGAGAGAGAGAGA
>JACEOJ010000093.1:93648-105277 GCA_013761285.1 Campoletis sonorensis
AGAGAGAGAGAGAGAGAGAGAGAGAGAGAGAGAGAGAGAGAGAGAGATCGATTTGGTAAATTTGGGAGCCCGTATGAGAACGGAAGCATCAAAGCATTAGACACGCATCCTTGTAACTATATATATGTACGTATTACATGTTTATCTTGCATGTGTACGTAATGTTCTCCCAACACTCCAGCATTTCCAAACGGAGGTTCTGGTATTATACTGATGTAGGGAGGTGCGTTTGTGTACCTGGGCATAAACTACATCAATTCTCCTCAATTAACCCCTCCTAAGAGGGTTGCTAAACTCATCAATGACCAAGGCATTTAACCCTCCTCGAGGAAGCTTCCGAATGATTGTCGTAACCTTATAGAATTACACGTGTCCGAACAATATATATATATATATGTATGTATATTACATACATAGATATATATGTATGTCACTATGTGTTTGAGATATTTTAGTCAACTGTATTTATCTGTGACCATAACATACAAATACATATACGTGTATTGGATGAATGGGTATATAATTATTTTGCGTAGAGTATAATTATATGGCAGCTGAATGCAAATGATAACTGCAACACAGACGTCCTAACGCCATTTTCTTTTTCTTACTTTATGCCCTTGGCCTCAGAGTCGCATCACATGTAATTATCGGACGCCTCGTACTACTACTCCCTTGTGTTCGAGTTCAAATCGATCGATGATTCGACCATCAGCGAACGGTCGGACGTAAACACGCTTTGACGGTACACAACCATGTCCTTCACTTCTTATGTAATATTTTCCGAATGTCAATTCACGAAAATATAGATGATCACTGTTGCTTGAATGTTTGAATAGCATTCATTATTTCTAGTTTATTCGTAAATAAGTATCAAACGTTTCATTAAAAATTTCCTGCAGATTACATGAAAATTTGGTTTTTCTCTGGTTGAAACCAGAGTTCCAGACGTTCTACGGATCCAAACAAAAAAGCAACCCTGCAAAACTGATTGTCTTAAAAAGGTCAAGATCTGGTGCCCGCATTCAAATTAATTGGTTGAATACGGTTAACTGAGTATAATTGAAATGACATAAAATGCTTGATTATTGAAAAATAGTCGGATTGACAAAATTAGTTGAACTGCAAAGTTTAGTTGACACGCCCAAATCGATCTTCTACTGAAACTATAATAATTATTCCGACGCAATTCTGGTACCGTTTCTGGAAAAACAATCTAATGACGGTATGTACTAAATTGTAGTTTGATCGGCAAACTGGTTATCGAAATATCGTGGTCATCAATTTAAAAAGTAATTTGTCGCAAAAATTTTCCGATACTTTTTTTCAGTTGTTACTATTCACCAGCTAAATTAAAGCAAATGAACATTTTCAAATTTCTTTGACCTTAAAAATGTTCTCCGAACTAGAATTCTAGAAAACAAAATGAGCTTGATATTTGTTAGACATTATACCAGTACGATATACTCCTATTGTGATATTTAAGGACATCGCTGCAATTTAGGGAAGACACCATTTCTGTTTAGTAGAAATTAGATGACGGACGAAAATGGAAAAGGACGATTGAAGGTGGGGTAGTTTATCAGGGTGAGTTCTGCTTGAGTGCGTAAGGAAGGAAACTGTCGTGATCACCCCATTCATGGAATGAGGCTGACAAGAAATTGATACTTAAAGAGAGAGTACAGATGAACGGTCGAAAGAAAAAATTCGACAAAAGCAATAGGGGAGGAGCAAAGTTTGTAATTCCCATTTTTTAGGGTCTCGTGAACTTTCATACCAGCCCAATTTAATATATCTTGTTTCCTCTTATTTCATCAATCTGCTGCCGTATCCTATTATATATTTCCGCATTCAGAAATGTCTTACTGTCCTTGTGCATGTATAATGAATTCCGTAGGATTCGCTTGGGAATTCATATATAGATGTTGGCATAAAGCCGATTCGTGGTCGTCCCAATTTTTCTCCCTTTTCTCTGGCTCCTTCTATCTCACACATAGGAGCACATAAATCACCTGTTAAATATTGTAAGGGCGTATTGCACAGCATAAAACATTTTATTTTGACTTTCAGCAGTCGTAAGACAGATAGACTGAGAGGAAAATAAAGCTACACCTATGAACACATTTGCATATATATTTTCTTTTGCCTCTCTTTGCATTCTCCATCGCTGTTCCTCTTTACCTTTGAGGACCTTTTACTTTTTTGAGGATGAGTTGAAGACTCAAAGGACTTCCAAGTTAAGCTGTTATACGTCGGCAAGATGAGCGTGCACCGGCCGACACACGAAGAAAGAAAATAAGGAGTATATATTTACGTTCTGTCAGACGTCAGAGTTTTCAAAATCAAACGAACCCGCATCCATTCAGTGGCTTTCAATTTAAAGATATACCCTGTATTTTGTTGTATTCAAACTTACTTGGAGCCCAAAAATTGTCTACTTTTTTGTTTCATTTGCAAAACATTATTTCGAAGCATTTTCCGCCTACTAAATTTGATCTCTTGAAGAAACCTTCGGTCCTTTTTCACCGGAACTAAGCGAGTTGCAGCGATAAGACGTGAGGAAAGGAATGCGATTCTCACTGGTTTTATATCCAACGTGTACTTCACGGTAAACGATGTGTAGATTTCACGTACTCTTTTCTCGCATAAGTGTGGAAAAGTGTTATATGAGCAGCGTAATCCAAAGGGTCAGACTAGACTTAGGGTACCGCTGAGCCTCAGTTACGCGATAGCTCAACATAAGCTCTTCTTCTCCATCCTATTTCTACCATGTTTTTTTTTTTTGTCCTTTGCCATAAACCTCTTATTCGCGGACATTTTCCGGGCACATATTCACGAGGAATTTACAAAATGATCTGCAGAGGGTCGAAACGACCAGGAAAAAAATCCTGTGACTATTCGTCCCACTCCTGAACGAAAATATATACGACTCAGGAACTTTATACATCAACTATACATACATTTTTATGAGCTAACCTATTTAGCAATGATATATAGATATACTTGTTACTTTTGACCTATACGATATTAATTAATAAACGTTGACACAACTTTCTTAATGGATACTCAGTTTCGAGGTTTGTTACTTCAATTGGAAGCGTCGCTTTTGAGAGAATCGCTCTCACGCCTCGTTCCAATATTTATTTGACCGTGAACTTTATGAATATGTATTACTGCAAGTTGAGTGAAGCTTCTCTCGTTGTTTCTAAGGTTAAATTTAACCACGGCGAACCTCTCTGTATCTTGTCCAATTTTCTTCAACCCCTCCGACAATCGCGTCCAATCCATTGATTTTGACCCTGAGCTTTGTGAACCCAAAAGATATATGCTGTCTACCAAGGGGATGATGAAGAGATAAAAAAATAAATAAAACAAAACATCAATGTTCGAATGTAACCAGAATTCGAAATATTCAGGACTTGAGAATAATAGATGTGTAGTAAAAGTCGAGATATGTGCCGACTCTATTCTTAAACTTGAGAACAAATATTACAACTTTACTCTACACTTCGAGTTCTGTGTTTGATAACACAAAATTTTCTGTCATTCGAAATAAATGGTCTTGTACTCCTGTGGTTTTTTCATAGAAAAATCGGGCAGAACGCCATTATGCCTGACTCAAAATTTCTGAACCGAGAAACAATTTTATGCGATCAATTGAAAACACTAATAATATTTTTTGTTGGTCATTTGTAGAAAATAAAAACAAAAATATTTCATAACTTTTTCTCTAGACCTAAATAGCAGTAGAATGTACTTTTTCATTTGGATAAACCTTGGAAGAAAATAACAAAGAGTTCATTTTCAGAGAAAGTCGATCCTCAGACCATTATTGCTTTCAACGAGAATCATGTTTTCTGTATCTCTCGCGGCCCAGTTTCAAAGGGTTATTCGGTGTACGAATGTGTGGAATATTACTGCACCTTGTGACGACAGGAACAAACAACTTGAGGATGTAATAATCTTCGGGTGTCTTTTATTGTTTAATCAAGGGAAAAGTGGTGAGAAAACGAGAAAAAGCTCGAGTACTATCTCTCCCAAATATATTGCAGAACAACGTTATTTAAGAAAATTTACTTTTCTCCAAAATCACCCTTCCATTTTATTATCTTTTTCTTTCATGATGGGAGAAAAAGTAAACTAGTTCAATGGTCTAGGAATTTCATTGAAAGGTTCTATTTTCCATCGAAGCTTTCTTGTTTGTTGGAACTTCGATTTATATAATGTAATTCTAAATAAGTGATGAATTTCAATATTCTCTCAGAATTCATTCCATTCTCTCACGGTCCCTAAAAATCTTTCTATATATACAATCGTCCTGAGTCAGTCGTTCATTCTCTCCCGTTGTCCATTCAATTATTTGATTGACAGACTTTTTACAGTAGCGCGTTTTTTCTTCCACTCGTCAACATATAACCGTAGCGTAAAACGTTCGAACGGGGAAGAGCATGCTAGCTAGACAATAGGAAAATTGATTGACCCATCGATTTATTTATAGGGTATAGGGAACTCTTTGGTGATATGTACGGTAGGAATAGCTTCTAGCGAAATTCTTTTTTACACTCGGTCTACTGTTTACTTCAAAAAAAACTAGGCTGTCGTATTAAAAATCGGTTTTTCTCGAAGTGGAAAAAAACAAAAGGACAGACTGTATCCGAGTTGGCGTGGAACATTCAATGTAGCTCTGCGGTGTGCATTAAAGAGTCAGAGAGATTCAGAACCACCACTTTAATTTGATAAAAATCTAGCGACACCTGCAACATTTCCAAAATAATTGTTCTTCATGTAAAAAATATTACGATACTGTATTTGATGTCACCGTATGCACGTCAATGTCATGTGGCGATAATTTATGCGTATTCAGATTTTTCATTCCACGTTAATATTTGTTTCAAAGTTTTCGCTGAAAAGTGTTTAGTTAATAAAAGTTAAAAGAACTCCACGTGAAAGGAGAGCGCTGTCAAAAAATATTTAGAAATGCGTCAGTGGTATTGAAGTTTTTTCATTTAATTAACATTGAACATGTGTTTTCATCCATGGTATGGGACCTGTGAGATTCTTCAGAGTATTGTATGTTTATATAATATTGTTTCAACTGCTCGTATTGGTCGAAGTTACTTGAACGTATACATTGTCAATTCATTTGACATTTTTCGTTGTAAGTTGAGTTGTACGTGCAATTTCTATTGGAATTCTTCCAATTTCTACAAAAGACTAGCCGTGGCAGACATTTAAAGAGTTTTCGTCTTAATTTCGCTCCGAAAACTCATGACTTGGAAACACTGGACTCTTGTTGACTTGGCTCCAAAAACTCGGAAATAACAATAACTGTGGAATAAAAAGTTCAATGTCGGCGACAAACCTGTAAATATTTTTCCACAGCGTTTCCCTTTCACGAGAGTTTGTTTTCAGGATTTGACTAAATATTTTTGAAACGGGTTCCTTTTGAAAGGGAAACGTAGCCCTGAAATAACACAACTCACAATACTGAAAAGTTTTTTACATAAACGTATATAGGTTTACATGGGATTGAGCGAATGAATTCCCGTCTGGGGAAAAGAAGGTCCACTGCATACGTGAATACGATGCAATTTCATATTCCTATGCGTTTCCAGTACCAATTTCGGGATAACTCGACTTCTTCGTGATTTTTCTACTGGTTGATCATATCCCCGAAAGTACATGTTGCACATGTATCTACTACATAGATACGTATTTTTTTCCGTATACACACAACGCATCCAGCCTCCTACGGGGACCGGAAAATTCGATCAGAATTTTCACTTATTCAGATCCAAGATGAAAAATCCGACGGCAACATTGAGTTTCGACAAAAGCTTTTACCTTCTAGATTTCTTGCTCGTCAATATACTTTTAGACTGTCGTATCAATGGAACAGTCCATTAATTTCTTATGCATTTTTCTTATGTTCCTTACTCAGGTGTTACGAAGAAAGAAAATCCATCTCACGTCAATCCTGCTTTCCTTAAATATAATACAACTAATTTTATTAGGTTCCAAAGTTGGAAAGTTGCTCCGAGGACATTGAGCACACGAACAAATATTTTCATAGTTTGTTTTTTGGTAGTTAAACAAATTTCACTTGAATAAAATGCTTAGATGCGGTGGGAAACGAGACGGTTTGCAACAACGAATGAGATTATAAAGTCGATCTATATAGTTTATATATATTTCCAATAAAGCGTCACGAACGTTTACTTGCGATGCAAGTTATGAAGTTGAATAAAGGAATAGACCATGTGGTTGAGCATGTATGTGAGACGTTTCGTGTGAAATCGACATTTCAAAATAATCAATAAATATATATATCCCGCATTAAAAAAAGAGTCCCACTGAGACAATTTTCGCAGAGTCTCGTCTAGTAATATTTCTGAGACTCATCTCGACGAGATTCTCACTGAAACTTTTAGTAATTTCGGAAACTGAAATAAAACTAGTTTTTTTACGCGGTATGTATTAGGGTCTTCGAAAAAAATGCACAGGTCAGTTTTGATACATTCATCAAAATGCATCCGTTTCCTCGATAAGAAAATAACGATTTCACATCTGACAGATTAAAGTTATTTGTGTAACTATCGAAATTATTTAGTGGTAAAATTGCTCTCGAACTAATAGAGGAAAAAAAAGAAATCTAATAGAGAAATTGTTCCCTAAAAGATACGATCAGATAACAAGAACTTTTTTTGTTTGTATTAATCAGAAAAGCCTCAAAGCATATTTAGATCCCATGTGCTCTTGGAATGTCCCATATACTTATCTATACATTCACAGTATCAGAGTTCTTGGCCACAGTTGCCGGATATTATACCGTGGAGAAGAATGAGTGAAAGAAGAAGAACGATAAAGACCTCTCCTACCTCCAGAGAAGAGAACAACTGTATGTGGATACTCACACTGGTATATTGCCTTGGGAGAAAGCAAAGAATTGCACAGGTTCAACGCTGCAATGAATGATACGAGCCACAATTTCTAATGCTTCGAAACACATGCGCACATACTCATATATATTTATATATATAGATATATATATATATAGTTTGCCCCTCATTGTAGTTTGAATGTACGGAACCATGGTAACAGGTTGGACATACGTTACCAGGAGAAGCTCTCATCGCGACAGTAGCATCGAGAAAATGCGAGAAAATACACACTGAGAGAAACACATTCACGTTAGTAGTAACGCTTCGATAATGGTCAGACGCAACGTGTATAGAGCTCAACTGCCGGGGAGAGCTTTCATAATGAGCACAAAGGGAGACGTGGTTTAATCGAGAACGTGCTCTCTTCATTATATTGTATTTCACTTATGTTTCTACAATTACATATTCACGTAAGTGTTCGTACATCACTGCAAATATTTGCCTTGTAAAATAAATGTTTTCAGCACGAACATTTTAATTTTATTTTCCACGACCAGCTTGATATTTTTAAAGTAAGTTTATGTAGAAATATCTTGATGGATTCTGCAGTTTCTGTGAGATCAAAAAATTTGGTGTTAATTTACCATCGGTCTCATTGTAGTTTGAATTTTTTTTTGTAGTATAGTATTTATTGTGTGCACTTTACAATTCTTACATCCAGTAGAATACATAACGCCTTATGTTCTTTGAAGTCATTTCTTTAATCAGGCCTGCTGTTCCTTTCGGAGGTTGGGCTGTCCGAGCTTTGATCATTTCCAAACGTCTCCTGTAGGTTTTTTTTCCCACGACGCAATTACCGAATGCCTCATTGCCCTATAGTTCGCTTCTCTTTGGCCGTCCGCTGAGATCATTTACATTGTGCATACAAAAAGTCTTTGTCGGTAATTAGCGGTAATAAGAATAGTTTCCATTTCATTGAGGTTCCGTGGTACGGAAGGATGTAAGTTAAAAAGGATTCCTGGCGAACTTGACTTTCTGAACAAATTCAAAACGACCGATAAATGTTTGGATTGTTCTACAGATGAGTATAATGGGAATAAACTCGTAGATTTAATTTTTTATTGTCATTGCCATTTTGTTGAACATTTAACCTCGAAGTTACGCTCAGAGGTAATTCCATGATTGGCATTCAGCTGCCTCCATTAAGAGGTTTTTGATTATTCACTGGCAGCGCAGTGAGCTAATATGAAAATAGTTGATCCGTAATTAATAGACACGGAGAGCAATTCTGGAAATTGGACGTTTGTGACCGGCGCGATAGCTCTTTTCCTCTCTCTCTTTCCCACTCTTCTTTTTTATTCCTTTCTTTCAGTCATTTTTCGTTCTGTCTCGTTCAGGTGAATTTCTAATACCTGTGCTTATACGTAGGTGTCATATATACGTGGATACATTCGCATGAAACACGTGCTATGTATGGTCTCGACCATGAATACATGCTCATACTATACCACCGTCCTCTTTCAACCGACCTGTCTCCGTGTTCGAGACTTTACATGCGCTTGAACCTTCGCTTTAACAGCTCCAATGACAAAGGGTTCGGTTTTGCTAATATTGATGCACGTGTGGTTAACCTCGCTTGCACCGATCAGATCCCGACAGATGCATGGAGGGAAGCCCACACGGGTTTTATCCCGAAGCCAAAATCTATTCATGATTGTTGTTTGGTAGAGACGGAAACTCAACTCCTTGTTTCAAGCCCTTGGACAGCCTTCCAAACTGTTCTCGCTTTCATCAAAGAATTTTGACATGAGGCGATTTTTCACCGATACGGAGGGTGTGATGATAAATACAACTGTTAGATTTTGGTCTCTTAAGCTAAAAGTTCTAGTGGATCCTTATTTAATCTATGATCGCAAATTACCCCAGAAGTCTTGACTAAAAGGATCACGATTTATCATGTCTCTTATCCGATGAGACACTCGTCATTAGCTCCAGATCATTCTTGCTCGTTCACATCTAATTGAGAAGAAACATGATAGTGTTTGATACATTTGATTCATATAATTACAACTGTATAGTTTGTCTGCCGGTCCTGAAATGTCACAATGATATCTGCAACAATTGAACCATTGATAACAGCGTTATCGGCGGACTCGTCATCGAACGATCCCGACTCGTCAAAAATGACGAGTCGGGATCAGGTAAAAAAGTGCACGAAAATTATTTTCAACTGATCTCAACAAGACAGTTTCAATCTTTGATTTTTTTTAAATAACGTTAGTGAAGAAATTAATATGTGCCAAGCGTCTTCGCTTAGTGTTACGTTTAATTATAAATATATATCTGCCTATTAACAGTTTCAAATCGTAATAAAGAAATCTTTCTCTCCCTTTCTCTGTCTGTTTCTCTTCCTCATCTCCGTTTTGCCATTCGAACAACTTATTAGGTCTCTCGGTCAAGTCACAATTACTTACAGAAGTCTCGCGGTAGTATTAAAACATTTCGTGGTATTGCATCCCTCAGAAGCGATAAGAGGTTGACGAAACAAAATCTCGAATTCGTCGGTGGTTCAATCGAGCATAACACGAGGGTTGATAAACTGAATTTATCGAGGTCAGATGTTGATCGTGTAGTTCAGAGGGGTCAGTGAGATAACGAGACGAAAAAGACCCTACGCACACAGTCAATGTTTTTTTTTTTCTTTTTTTTTTTTTGAGGTGCGTGATTGATTAAACTCACGTTTCTCTTGTTTGAGGGGCGATGACGAGGGTTTGTGGAGGGAAATAAGAACTCTTAGCGTTTTCGTGTCTCGCATAATTTCATAGGAACCCTAACAGAAAAAATCAAAGAACCCGGTAGATCGCAAATGCGCCTTTGCGTTTCTGTACTTTTGCAAGGTCGATTAACGACCGCCTGAAAATACCATAAATTTAGTATCACAGCGACAACCTTTCCCCACTTTTTTCGATCTACTGCTCCTGCCGATAAACGATATCATAATGTTTCAGGAACAAATTTTCGAGAAATATGAAACAACAGCATGACAGGTCAAATTTAATGCTCCATAGGACTCTCGCAGAATATGCTAAAACATTTTTTCCAAATTCTTCTCGAATTGTGGTAGGCATCAGCCTCTGAAAATGTCCGCATCTAACTTTTTTCTTCCCTTCCTATCACCTCGGGCTACAAAATAAAAGATACTTCGCAAAACGCATCAGGGAAGAGAAGGATATAGGGAAAGAGAGTGTAGACTTACGTGCTTCCCGAATGTATCAGTTTTGCCCATGGCTTTACCCTTGGCCAGAAACATCTTTATTATTACAAGTTGTTTGTCGTATATTCCAACAATATTTATAGCCGAGCAACGAGTCGTTAAATATACAGAACGACCAACATACGAGCTTGTTTTTTGTTTAGATTTACGTGTGAAGTACCTTATTTAGTAAATTCTTGATTTTGTTTGATTCAATGAATTAGGTGACTGAAATATTGAAAAAAGAAAAACAAATTTCGGTGACTTTCGATTCCAAAAGTTCCGCAGTGTGAAAGTAAAGCGTGCTATCTTTCTCTCTGCGAGTAGCTGAAACGGAATATCGCGTGGCTAAGCGAACTATAAAAAGTGAAAATTCCAAACCAAACCTTACACAACGTCAAAAACAAAGTAGTGGGGGAGAGGCGCAAGCACGAGCACAAAAGAGAGAACGCGAGAGAGAAAGAGAGAGAGAGTTAGGCTTTTATATATAGCAAAGCACATCAAGTTGCTCGTATAATCAGGCCCACGAGGTAGTCTCGCGTGATCACCACTCGTTGCACGACATTAGCCTTTCGTGTTTCTCTGAATCAGAAAAAAATGTTCACCCAGGTATTTGGATTGAGTGGAAGGTCTGTGGAGGGACATAAGGGCGGGTTACTCGTTATGTTGTTATAGCAAATTTAAGCTCTCTTCAATTTTGGCTGATGATATGTGTAAGTGGACCCAGTATTTTCTCATTGAACATCCTTTTTACGGGACACTGATTCAAAACACGAACACCGAGTTCTACGCATCAGGAGCGAACACTCACGTTTTCAACTCCAAAGTCTTTAATACCAACAAAAACATCGTGAAATCTCCCGTTCGTACATCGGGCATGGGTCGAACTAGAAGGGATCGAGTTCGAGTGCTGCGAGTCGAAGAGGCCAACAGGTCGAACTCACCTACTCACCTACTTCAACCTGCGATTCGGGGCTAGGCCTCGCGTTCTCTTTCCTTCTCGTTTTTTATCCGTATCTTTATTTCTTTGCCTACCGTAGCTACAGGACCGAACTTTTCAGCGTGTATACGACGATGGGTCAAGGATGCAATTTGGCCTGGATCGTTCTCGTTACTACCGAGAGTTTAGTTGTGCGTTCATTCTCTCTTCAAACTGCTATTCCCTTTCGTCAACAGCCTCGTTTTGTCGTAATATTTCCTTTCTCTACAAGCGCAGAAGCTCCGTTTTCTCCCTGGTAGATTTCCATAGTAAACGTTTTGAGCGTGCCTATGACAGGTTTTACTTCCCATTTACTTTTTAGGCTCGCTCCAACGTGTATACCATTCGCTCAGTGTATACTCAATTATAATTAGCAATGTAGGTAATATAGCGTTGCAAAAGCTGTCATGACTGGAGATACAAGTATCTGTTGCTTGATTTTTACATAGTGCTGATTTCTTCTCCTTCCCTCTCTCTCTCTCTCTCTCTCTCTCTCTCTCTCTCTCTCTCTCTCTC
>JACEOJ010000093.1:105287-219543 GCA_013761285.1 Campoletis sonorensis
TCTCTCTCTCTCTCTCTCTCTCTCTCTCTCTCTCTCTCTCTCTCTCTTTCCGAAAAACATCGTACCCTAGCGTCTCAAATATTGCATACTGATATATTTTACTTAATTCGCGTTTGCAGGCGAGGAATCGAGTCAGGCGTAATGGATATAACGATTCGCAAACTTTGGAGTCATGCAAAAGCTTATTAATTATGACCTTGATCCGGCAAAGCGGAATAAACTTTGAGTGAACTACTCTACACCGTGTTTATTCGCCGTGTCACGAAGACCCGTATAGCAACTACGATTTTGCGCTTATTGACGAGAGTCAACAAACACAAAGTTCTACGAAGCTTGCAAAAGCTCCTCGCTCATATATTGATATCTCAAAATTCTTCTCTTTTTTTTTTCTATTTTGACTTCAACTTTTGGAAATTATCGGGCTCTTTTCCCTATTGTGCAGCTCCTCTTTCTTCTTTTATGTATGGAAAACAAAAAATGACAAATCCCGAAAATAAGAACAGAGATATTTTTACTCATGGATAAATACACACTCGAGATGAGCCGTGAAAAACAACGAAATAGTTATAAGTTGCAGAACAGCAATGTGAAATTAGCAAGCTTATAATGGAAAAGTCCAGAGAAAGCTGGTTGCGCTTAATCCATGCTCGAGAAAATATTACGGTTTACGTTGTACCGTTTTCTCGGCTCCAGTTCGTACAACAACTCAACCATAAAATTCATGTCTTCACTTTTTCATCGGTTAAATACGACAGGTTCGTATTTCCTTCGAGCTTTCTCGTGGCTCTTTGATACAGTTAATTCTTCTTCCCTTCGAAATAACAACATGTTTATTATTTTACCTACACAATAATGAGGATGAAAAAGAGACCATCCCATTATCCGTGTAAAAACCGATGTTTCTTTTTAAGGGTTCATAACTCGCCCAACGGAGTCATTTTCCGACCATCAATTACAATATTTAGTAGTTTCCCAACATAACTGCAGCAGCAATTATTTACGAGAAACCTAGCTGTGTACATTTTTCTCGTAGAATACATTTTCGGAAATTCGTAAAAATTGCAATTATTTAAATAAAAGTGCAGAAACGAGTTGGCGATTTATAGAACTCTGAAAAATAATTCTGCTTATTATCAAAATTGATATTGAAATAACCATCCAGGTAAATTACGAGTCCCCTCGAACACACAACTCTTGAGAGGATCTTGATTGATTACTCTTTAAAAAATTAAAACATTTGTCGGATATGTTTCCTAAAAATAGTTGAACAACATGAATATATACATTTTTACTGAGCACACATTGATGGTCCGATATAATCGATTGTTCTTTAAATTGAGAAATTCCGGGTCACATCTGTGGTTCATGGAACCTTCATTAAGGACATAAATATCATGATTGAACTGAATAATGTTTTTTCAGTGTCTGTATGACCGTTCGTGTGTTGCGACGACTTGGAGAGTAACAAAAAAGAAACCGTATCGATTTTGGTCATGAGCAATCGTGCGTAAATCGCTAATCAGTGCGTTCGTGCGGGCTCTCGAGCTTGTTCATTCGTTCAACACGATTTTCCTCTGTGGATAGGTGTGTACTGCGTAACTTACTTCACCAGACTGTGATATGGGTGTGTATGTGTTTGTGTCGCTTAATTGAATGTTTAACGTATAGTCGAGTAGCTACGAAAGTCTCGACTGATTCTCGCTTGGCTGTGTACTTGAGTTTGCGTCAGGAGAGTTTTGTGAATTCGTGTATACGCACAACCATATTAATCAAGAGGTTTCATTTACGATTTTTTTACAAGGTTTTCGAGGTATTATGATTTTTTTCAACAACAACTGACTTGGAACTATAGAAGTTTTGAACAATTTGAATTAAAATAATGCCTAGGGAATGAAAGTGAGAAATATTGTAAATAATGGGCCTCAATTTGTTGTGGCTGGATGGTTCAACAACGCCGGTTTAAAAATACCGTGGTATTCTTTATGCTGTGATGCGATAAAATTTTCTATAAAATTGTTCATGTGCATAGGTGATTAAAGGACCAGTATTAATTTTTTTATTCTCATTGTTTCTGTGTATCCCCTTGCGGGGTTTTCTGAGCGTATCCTATCGCTTTAGAGCCTATTTTTTTCCTCACTTCATTGTACCTGTTCTTATTCCCGTGAGACACCCCAGACTATGGCCCACAACCACTCTATTCTAATGCACCGCTGTATCGCATTTACACGCGAGAGCTAATGAAACTGTGGGAAACCCGGTTGGTTCAGCCGGTGGCTGTATTTTTACTAAGTTTAACTTGGTTAACATCAGTAAAAAACTGCCTCCTGCTCAGCAATTGATACTCGTGCCGGTGCATGGCCAAACGGTCACCCAACCATATTTTGACCCCACCCCAGGTCATTGGACTTCGGTGACGGGTGGAACCCATCGATGTTGGTTCCAACTAGGAGCATCAAAATCACGTTTCCTCTAAAGGTTCGAACAATTGATGACGCCAAAGGTAGTCAGTTTTTATATTTTCACCTTGAAGCAAAATTTTCAACGAAAATATTCCATCTATGAGTGGGTTTTTGTCAAAATTCTACTCTTGTTAATTACAAAATGGAATCTCGTCAGTGTGATTACAAAAAGATAATCCTGTGCTGATTATAAAGTATGAAACTCACGTTACACGCCATTTTGTGATGAAGTCCGAGCCAATGGTGTAAATCGGTGATGACGTGCGATTGCTCTCGGTTGCATTCAGACTCGGGTCAACTGTCCCGTTACCCTCCATACCCCGATTCTTATCTGGCAAACAGCACCGCTCCGGTTTTTGTCTCCTTCACTGCTAAGCCGGCCCGGACTTCAGTATCCTCCAGTCATCTCTCGGACATTCTGAAATCAAGATGCAATATTCTGTTAAACATATTTATAATCATAAATTTTTATACTTCAATTGAACCCGTTCGATAAAAAAATATAGAATAAAAATGTTGAGATATCTGGAAGGTTTTTTCCATCATAACTCGTTCCGATAAATTTAGAACAAAATTGAGGTAATGGAAGACTGTACAGTTAGGTATTGGGAATCCATGAACAAGCCACATACGTTGCGGTCTTTTAGCATAGAGCAGAACGTTACGTTAATCATTGAAGGAGGGAAAAATCGACTGTGGATGAAGGCCACTGGGGCGGTGGAGAGATTCGATGGAACAAGCTAGTAACCTGTATCCATGCGAGAGAATTTTATGTCGATAGCAACACATTCTCATCTTAACACTGTTCTTTTTGTTAATTTTCTCTTTGAGTCTTTGCAACGTTCTCTCTGTCTCTCTTTCTCGCATTCTCTTTTGGTGACATACGAAGTGATAAGAGATATCACGAATACCGAGAGGATTTGCACCAAGAGCTTAACTACCTTTTGAATAAATCTACCCTATATAAGCCATTAGTCCCGAAAGCTCTGCTTCTCATTAAAGGCTACAGGAATACGAGGTCAGCCTCTTAAAATGTAATCCTCCGTAGATTTTGTAAAGTCGCCCTCTTTAAACTTCCTCGTCAACGGACGAATACGCAAATTATATCATCACGATCGCTTATCGAACAAGTCGTTCAAGAATAATACAGAGGTTCAATATTTTAGGTCCTTTTTACAGAGAGGTTTCCTTTTTTGTCGAACGGTGCTATTTTTTGGTCAGGTTAAGTTTTCAGTTTTGCCATATGACCTGGACTTCTTCTGCCACAATAATAAGTTCAGGTCATACGGTACTGAATCTTTTCGATACTTCCGATTTTTTTTTCTATCCTTGACTTAACTTGTTTGTTTATAATTATATTATTTTATAATTTCAAATATTAAACATAAAAATCTAGGTTTTTTATACGAAATACGTAAACGAAAACCGACCGAGCACGCTGTTGAGGGATGAAATTCAACACGTGCTTACTTAAGCGGATCATTCGGCTGCGATGATTTTTCGTTTCGAAATTTCTCTCCCTTTTTCCACTGTTTGCAATACCTTATTTTTTGTTCTTTCACTTGTTTTCTTCTATATCGTTCTCTATTACATGGGACTATTGTTCTGGAAAAATCGAACAGCCGCACAAAAGAGCCCGGGCACGAAATAGCTGAATCGACCGATGCATGCGACAAGTCTACACGGTGGATCAGCATAGAAAATCATCGACAGGCGGCAAGTACGTGATTTTTTATTTTCTATTTCTTCCATTCAAGAACCTGCGAGAAAAATATTTCCTCCAATGTTTCATACTTTGTGAGTCTTCTCTGCAAGAGTAAATTCGTCATAAAATAAATCTTTTACAACGGACACATATGGCACATTCGTTGGAAGTCATCCTGGCCAGATAGTCATGCATTATCCACAGAATAATATTTTACGATCGAACTACATATTTGATTAATGGTAATTTGGGCTTCATTCAAATGCCCTCTTACTTATTCCATAATTTATTAATTCTACGTATTAAAGGGAGATTTTTTTTTTTCTTAATCAATGCATTTGGCAGATATCGGGCGCGAGAAATATTTCCGACAGGAATCAATAGAATTTGTATCTATTATTTTCATGCACAAACGGCTTTCACTGTGAATTGTACATCAAAATCAGTGCCGTGTGTGTTCTGGAAATTGCGCAACTGACGAATGGTTAGAAAAACCCCAATGCAAGTTGCCATGGCACGTGTAAAGGAAAGGCTGGCGGATATCAAAATTCGAGCAGACGCGCGACCTAACAAAGCCCGGAAACATGAGATAATATAGAATGAAATGTGAAACGCGAGGTGCACCTCGATGACTGAAGCCCGCGATTTCGTGTCATTATGGCTATGAACACAGTTATATAGAAGCACAGAAAATTCGACCGCTATGATTCTTCATTGAGCTTTTGTTTCCAGAAAGCTATTGAGTGAAACAGACAAGCTCAGAGATCTTCGCAATCACTTTTTTTTCTATGTGCTTTTTTCATCAATAGAGATTCGGGCAAGCATTCGATCGCCTCTCATTGGAAAAATATCTCAAGCATAAAATTTGTCGTTCCGATTTCTAATTTTTCACTGGGTTTCTCGTCAACCCTTTTTCCATTTTATTTCTATTCTTCTCGTACATGTATCCCGAAATCCCTCTCGATTCCCAATTGACTTTTCAGAAGCCGTGATAAATATTTGAAACATAAACGTCAACGGAATTCGATCAAATTTTGCCTCACCCGGTCGAATAAAAAGCAGGCACATTTCAACACGCATCTTATGTAAAGTAGCAAGTTTACATGCTAAATAACGTGCTACTTTTCGGAAGAAGCGTCGAGTTAATCTAGTTGAAAACTTGATAGAATATAGAATTCAAAGACTTTTCGACCAAGGTGAAGGAATGAAAGATAATATTTTCATGAAATTATGAAATGGAATGTCGAATCATTGGCCTATTATCAGAATCGATGATATTCTCGCCAGATGCCAAGTTAAATATTCAAATAACGATTATTATGGATATAGATTAATGGAAGTGAATGATTCGCTAAGAGAAGAAGGAGAAACAGACGAAAGTGAAAGAGACCTCGTGATTTCAATGGAACCTGTTAACAGCATTGGAATTTTGATGGAGAAGGGTTAACACATTCGGCAATTGGGGAAACTGGCATTCCGAAGCCAATAAATGCGCCGTTTCGGGACCGACGGAGTATTTCTGCCAGATTCGTCACTCTCGTGTCTTTGTCCCTCGCTGAAATCTCGTCCAGCTTTACTCTACTCTACATACGCAAATATATCTATAGATATATCCTCGATCTATGTACATTCAACGTTGAACACCCCTAACAGCAGCAATTAGTCGTAGGTCCCATGTTCTACCTCTATGCATCCTTTCTCCAATCACCTTTGCTCGGGTTCTCTTTTCATAACATTTCAAAAGCCACAGCAATATATGTATATATGTTTACGATTTTTTTTTGTTTATTCCCATAGTATATTCGACCCGCGTTCCGGACTATCGACCGAAATTCTTTTCCGCCGTATGTGCCAACAAGGCTGTTTGCGCGATTGCTTTTATTTGTTGTTCATTCATTCAGGCTTTTCTATTTTGTGTTCCAGCTGCAATCCTTTTGGGCTGTGAAACAATTTACCCGATCAAGAGGCTGAGGGAGAAAAAGGCGAGAGTGCATCGAACTGTGATGATACGTCGACTTTTATTTTTGGTAAACTCTTTCCCATGACTCGAACCTATGTCTGTAAATTCTATGTCCAAATGAAATTGATGGAATTGTGCTCATACTTTTCCATCATTACCGACATATGATGAAGCTTGTACTTACCAATAAATCAATTCCTCGTGACAAATCGTTCTCGACTGCAGACTGTAATTATTGTGACATTATATTCTATTTTATTCAACCCGTGCAACGAGTATCGCGCTTTGATCTCGGCGGAGTAGGATTCCTCGATGGCATGCTATAAATTCTTTCTAATTATGTGACTGAGAACCATCAAAGATTCATAGTAAAGGGGCACTGCTATTAATCGATAAACTACGGTCTTTGTTAAGTTTTATTCAGCCACAACCCTTAGTTACCTCTAGTGATATTTTCCGGCAGAAGAAACAGATTTATTACAATAAATATTAAATTGATTTCTTTTTCATTTTTTTCTAAATAGAAACTGGTTTATTTATATACATTTCTTAAACGTAAGCTTTCCTTAACTTTCTTCTATTCTCACTATTCAGCGTTTGTCCTCTTTCAAGTTGTTTAAACTCAATTGACATTTTACCTCGACAATATTTTTCAATGTTACTGAGTTGTGCAAAAGATAGATTTCGCCAGTTCAAAAAACTTTGTTCGATTTACAAAATGCTAATTTCATTTCGAATTTTGAAAAACTTTTTCGCCAATTTAATTCTATTGATTGAGTCGTTAAAAGTTTGAAGGAATAGGAGATTGATCCATGCCTCAAAGGACTGAACCACGATCTACTCATTGCAGAAATGATTTTAAAAAAGTCTCCAGGACATGTGAGATTGTCACATTTTACTCTGTCTGAAAATCTGTAGGTAGGGAATGTGGCTTTCGGTTCATGAAGTGACGGGATTCAAAAAATTTTCACCGATGCAGACGGGAATCTTTTAATATGACGAGCAAAAGCTCTTTTTTTAATTTGCTACTATTAGCACTGCATTTCTCTCTAAACCTCTCCCATAATATACACATTTATACCAAATGATATCATAGAACCGCAAGTATGGCGCTTGAAATAGGTACTTTGTGCGCATATAGATGTAGCGACTCCCAAGCAACCCCCGTTTCTCGTCCGCCTCCTGCTTTTGACATTTCCCGATGGGAAATCAAACATTATCAACGAGCTATTAGGTTAATGTTGAATTGACGATTGCAGAACGCAGTGAAATCGTCATTGCTCTTCCGTTTCCAATTCGTGAGTCAATATTGTGTCCAAGACATAAAACGCACATGCACCCGAATGCACACACACTAACAGACGGGCTTACAGATTCTTGTACCGCAATATGGTATCAAACCACACCGATTTTTATGATAAATTCGGTTTGTTTTACAGAAAAATGCCTCGAATGAAAAACGTTGTTTTATAATAAGAAACTGCGCGAAAATTTGATTTGATCTGAAAATAGCACAAAGGGACATTCGGATTAAGCTACAAGTAAATTAGAATGGCACTTATTGTTGACGTAAATTATGATGAAGTGGGTTCGGTTCTTGTACTTAAAAAGAATCAATACAATCGCACAAACTCTGATAAAAGTACTGATTGTTTTTCTTTGGATCTACGTACTGAAAAACGAAGTGAATTAACGTTTTATCCTTTTCCTTGTTGGATCGCAGATGCCAATAAAGCGGCTCTTCCTAATTTTTCATTTGAGTTGATGCAGCGTTACTAGTTTTTAGGAAATTGAGATATTCCGAATTACCTGCAGAATCCCATACACGTTCCTTTGCTCAGTTTCTTAGAAAATGTAGTTAAAAAGTTCGGTAAACAATGTGGATGGCTGAGTTAATGATGTAGCTGTACAATATTGTGGACGTCATGTGTATATTTTTTTGTCATCCGATGAAATTACCAGGACTGTGAGAAGGGATTAGGACAAAATTTCCAGACAGTAGACAAGAAGAAGATGTAATAAGAATTTTTATTTTTTCCATTAAACTGAAGCCTGTAATCATTATATGGTTGTTTTAAAAGCCAGTATTCAACGTTCTGTCTATTAGAATCATTCTCATGTCTCTATATATATTGACGCAAGGTCCCAAGGGGCTTAATTATCAAACCGTCCGGCCTCGGTTCTTGTTACTATGTGTTTGAGTTTGTGTGAGCATTTGTGTGCGTGTGTGGGTGCAAGTGTACACGTAAATGCGATGGTTGGTCGTGGCGTCGGTATAACGAAGTTTGAGGTTAGCAAGCGACAGAGATTCATCTCAGCCTCAGCTCGGAGCTGGATTAAGAGGTGAAGGAGGGGGGAGCATGCTATGTCAAGACTACACTCGGTCAACCCTATGCCGGGAGCTATCGAACGCATCCCCTTGGTGGCTCCTTCCTATCATACTCGTGCGACTAACGTAAGTTCAGGCACCACTGATGAGACAGCTCGCAATCCTATCTGGTCATTTTCCTTCCACTTAAGAAATAATTCGATCTAGCACACGTACACATCGCTGCAAGATTACATTTTTCGATCTCTTTCAACGGAAATGGAATTAAAAGTAAAATCTTTACTTTTTCACACGAGATTATCTAACTATTACTATTTTTTGTTTCTAAATCATTGAACCGACGTGATATAATTTGCGGATGCATTGATTTCGGTGGAATCACTGCATGAAAATGAATTAACAATGAATTCCGTTGCTGCATGTCCAATACCATACGGATGGCTCTTAACATTTTACACCAAAGTTATTTCAAAACGTCGACTCTTATGGTGCTTGACTCTCAACCTTTCGGAGAAATTAAAGGTCGGATTGAATTTTCTCGAATAAAAATTATTTTCTGCGGGTCAGTTTCGAACTGCTTTTTTGTCTGTTATTTACGTGAAAATTATATTTCATGAGCGGCGGTCAAGAGGCCTAAAGTGCCTCAAGCCTAACAAATTTCGCAGAATCGGACACCGAAATTCCGACGCACAGTTTCATTACCGTTTTTCGCTCAGTGTGTCTGTCTTTTTTTGCATTCCTTCCTCAACGCCACTTCGCTGCTGCAAAATTGATTCTAGGAAAGGCGAGCGCTGCTCGATCAGGAAGCATTGGGGAGGGAGAATTTTTCACTCGATCATTCGATTGACTAGATATTTTATATATATATGTGTGTGTGTGTGCGTGTGTGCGTGTGCGGGCGCGTCTATATATATACAGATTCATCCACGGCGTGGTATGTTGTTGAGAAATATTCAACGCAGGTTGGAAATCGATCGATCACCATACTTGTGGGACTCGATCGAGTTGACATGAACCCTCGATTGAACGATTATCGAACGAATAATAAAACTTTGTGCACTCGGTGTTCATGTGATAACTGCTTGAAATTCTGTCTCCTTTTTTCATTCATCCACCCATTAATTAGTTTTCATTAGTCACCGTGAAATTTACGGAATTACCCGATAATGTCAGCCGCAGCATTTCCGTCTCAGGTTTTGATTGTATACATATACTTCGTTCGCCTTATTTAAAAAAAAAAAATACACATATTTACTAGATATTATTATTTCAGCGAATAGAGTTCAATAATTTTGATATTATTTGGCATTGAAAATTTTTGTTGACTAAAAATAATCGTGAAATGTTTTCAATAGACGTTGACGTATGTAACATTTTTTATACCCCAACACCTTTTCACGACACGACTGTTTGTATATATACATAAACCGGAAAAGAAGGTGGTAGACAGGATGTGTGACTGGAGTGTAAAACGCTCGACATTAAATCCGATAGAATGATTTATATTCGTCGTCCTGGTATGTGGGTGTTGGGAAGGCAGGGGGTTGCGAAGCATGTGCTTACATGACTAGCCCCACCGAGAAGCAGCAGGCTAAGCCGATATTGGTTTTTTTTTTGTGTCGTTTGCGTTCTGGCCACACTATGTATAGCTAGCTAGTCGACCTGGACCAATCTGTGTACTGGTTGAAAAAATAAATATGTTAAGGTTTGCTTATAAGCCCGTTGAATACTTTTTATTAGAGTTTTATGTAATTTTTTTAATTATACACAAAAGTTTCTGCTCATTTTTCAACGCTCAAATATTTCATTTCCAATTAGCAAAATTAGCTAACGTTCATTTATTAATTATTATATTTTTTTTTTTTTCAATTCTTTGAATACTCGCATTAATCGTAACTGCATTGCGGTTCGAATGATTCGAATGTGCTGCTAAAAATCGTCGCGATATTTGTTGAAAATTACTCGAACACGTGATTGAAACATTCCGAATATCGATTATTATACTTACGAATGTCTACACTCGTGTAAAGATACAAAAAAAAATAAAAAAATCTATTTCTATGGCATATGAGTAGCAATGCCCGCGTCGATGCGACAGTACAACGAGTCGGGTTGAACGCGTCGGTGTTTTGTCGCGTGTCCGTTTTATTATGCAATTTCTACTCTACGTTGTCTCATGTACGTGCATACGTTAGTATACCGATATTATAAGCTATGCTAAAACTGAAACTCGCGGGAATGTCGGCGGGGAAGTTTCACGAGACTCACTTGTGATTCAAGCTTTTCACATATGTTCCTCTGAAACTCACTTTCACATGGGAATACGGCTTGTTACCGTCACAAGACTGCGTATTCATTCTGTTCAGTGACACGGAGATCTAAAACAGATCATTTTAACTCGCGTTCACAAATTTTTTTTATTATCATTTTATAATTAACTTCTCATAACGAAAATTGTAATTTCTCATAATGGAAGCTTGAGCTCGGAATACAAGGAAATTGTCAAAATGATTGACATCCTTTTTTTAACGTGTTGGATACAGTAATACGTTCAAAAATTTAATCATATCTTGAAACTTTTCCAGTTAACTCATTTGTCTTCTAAAGATTTTGTAACCAATATAACCAAATGATTCGTCATGTTTGGATTGTTTTGTATTATTATTATTATTACTTTACTTCAGCTAATTTCATGGAGTTAAATCATCTTGTTTTCGCAATGTTAATCTCGACCCTATATTTCTTACAGAATATTATATACCTTAGGAAAATTGAATGAGTGATAGCAAACTTGTTCAAAAGTTGGTTTTCTTTTTTTGGTTTTTTTAAATTTATTCACTGTTAATCAGATAGCGTCGAAATTTTATGGGCAAAAGGAAAATGTGCATATTAGTGTGTGCTCTGATACAAAGTTCGCATACAACTCAATTTATGTATCTGCAACATGTTCATGATGAGTGAATTCGATTGATGATACATCAGCAAACAGAGTGCGTTAGATGTACAATCGTTCAATCGCTCGAGTCGGAGTTTGTATGGGCTATTCGTTGTCAAATTGGAAATATGATGAATTGTTGTCATTTGAATGTTTAGTATTAGTTTAGTTTTGAAAAGGTTTTTTTGTTAAATGTCTTTTCATTCCTCCAACCAACCTTTTATCTTTGGTTCTCAAACTGTAATGCGTTGATACTCTATGAAAAAAAATGTCAAAATGATGAACTCGTGGTCAGACGGTATGCGGAACTACGATTTTTTATCGAAATAGTCAGACTCTTGTCGTTGAAAAATCAAAAGAATCTGAAAGTTTGCCTTCAGCCAGATTTTTATGAATTTAGATTGGAGGACCTCTGTACATAATTGTTCACACGCCCACACGGAGACAGGTGTCGAGTTGTATAAATATTCAAATTCCCAGAATACAAATGGTTCTCACAGTAAATATTGCAAGGATGATGGATAACAAATAATCGCGGGAGCTATGCGATCGGCCCTATCATTTTCATCACTCGAAAAACTTTCGCAATGTACGGTAACAGTTTTTGTTTTGTTTTGTTTTGTTTTTTTTTTTTTTTTTTTCACTTTTCTCAGTCAAAGTATCGTTTGCACGTTCCAATTTTTTCTCAAACTTTTCTAAAGGCGAGAGGAAGCCAAATTCGATTTTCATTCGTTGAAACAATTAATCGATCGTTTATCAAACACGTAGAGGGCATCGAGTAGTTAAGTTTCTGGTATATTCCGGAGATTTTTTTTGTTACTGTGGAACTCGTATGTTGCCAACCGGTAGCCATATTATTTTCGAATTGAAAAACAAATCCCTTCTCGTCAGAAATGTGTGTGATGATCCTTTGAGGGTCAGAGGTAAAATGTCAGAGAACTCCTCATGAAAATTGCTGAAATAGATAGAATTTTTATTACATACACAGTTGACTTGAAATTTACTTCTCGGGGATTTTCGAAGTGACTAATTACGAAACTGATCTCGAAATTCGAAAAATCAACCTTAACTGTTTCTTCATATAATGAAACAAAAAAATTGAAGAAAAAAAAGTCTGTGCTATTGTGCTGCGGCTAAGAGATAATGATTATTCACGGTTTCGTTACATTTATGAATGTTCCAAAGCTAGTCATACAAAAAAAAAACCGGCATTCGTTGTTCAAACAGGAGTTTAATAATTAAAAACTAAAAAATAATAACTTGAAAATAAATAAATAAATTCTCAAAAAGTATTGAAAACGGAATAAGTCCCACCCTTTTTTTCTACCATGTCCTACCATGATTCCGGGGTAAATGAAAAATCTATACAAATTTTCAAAATCTTGAAATGGCACAAAAGCGACTGAACTGAAGTAAACTGGGTTAATTGTACTGATTAATTTTTTGTTAATAAAATGTGTTTTCCATAGATCTATTTTTTGTTCCCCTCGTTGGATAAAATCGGCCAGTTTAACACAAAGTCCCACTTAATCTACAGTGGTCACATGTACAAAGCACAACGAGATGATGCAAAGATCTTTCGTCACGAATATGGCAGAGATTTCATTTGATCGATAAGCCACACGTTACAACACCCGCAAAAGCTCCCTCGACAATATAAAGTGCTCAACGAGCTAGCCCACATTTATTTCCTGTGTCATTCTATACAAATACATAAACACACGAAGGACGTATTCGAAATTTAAACAAACCCCAATGTTATTGTATACATTTACTATTATGTTAATTTGTACTGTGAAACTCACGAATCTAATCACGATAATGGCTTTCCTCTGCTAAGAAACAGCCTGTATAATAACGTCATAACTTCTAATGCACGGATTAAAATGCTTTTTTCTATATTAACATACACGCGAGACAATTGATAAAATAAGATTGGAAAGATAATTGTTGTCAGTAATAAACGCAGTCATCCAAAATGAAATGAAAAAATGAATCTGAATTATTATATACAGCGCCTTACTTCGCCCACCAGATTTTTATTTACGTTGAACAATTTATTGATTTGAAAAGATGATTAAACTAATTGGATGTAAATTTTTTCAATATCGTTGTTATAGTGATGAATATACGAACATTTTTTTTACATTTACCTGCAATAGAATTATGAAGAAAATCGAAATCTATGTTGAACGGTGTTTATACACTTTGGGCAAAAGTCCCTTGGGGTTATCGTGTATACTTTCGTCTCATTGACCACTTTAATGAATATTTATTGTTCATCATTCACACATCAGTAATAAATACTCCTTCAGATCTGTGTAATTAATTCCATACCTTACCGTCTTTTTCCTCTTTCTAAATTACTCTCGAGGGAAGGAATATGGTGAAGAATAAAACCCCATCAAAATTTACCAACCAGTCATTTATTGTCGTTATAAAAAAAGGTTCCAATCTTTGGAGTCAACCTTGAAACTTTCAAGATCCGATGAAATATTGCTGTTTTTGTTTGTGTACGTGTTTTTTCCCCAGAGGCGTCCATCATATGTTTTTTTTTCTTTCAAGTAAATATGGAATGGAAAAAAACGTACAAAAATAAAATATCATTTTGGGAGTTGAGAGAGTAATTAAAAACCAAAAAATAGTCGAAAAAATCGCAGTGGGCGAGGTTCAGATGTAGGTCGAGCTGCCATGGCATATCTCATGTGCTTGTACATACATGTATATACTTTTAATTTGTCTATACGTACATGTACAGTATATTTTCTGGTTGAGAATACGTGACTGCCTCGCTGGTTTCATGTGTAGTAGTGTCTAATCACTTTTTCGAAGGTACTCAACGGATTTCCTTCTCAAGAATTCACTTCTCTTCTTCCTGTGAACTACTAAGCTTCCTAGGATGAGTTTCTCAAGACTTTTGGGGTCCATAGTAACAATTTCAAGGAGATGAAGAGAGTACGGACTCTGAAAATAAAGTCTCGAGATCTGCACTACTATTCTGCAGGATCAAAGGAGGCAGAGAGAGCTCAAAGAGTGGAAAGTGCAACAAACCTGTTCCCAAAAGGTGATAAAAAAAAAATCGAAGTTTCTAATGCGTTTTCTATGAGAATGGATAGAACGAAGTTAGCGAAGCAACTTACTGTAGACTTTAATATGTCTCCAATTATGATGTATTTAGTAATATACGAATTTTCGTAGTTCGATTTTATCGTCAAATTTAGAATAAGACCATTTTTGTCGCCCCAAATTTCCCTAAACTTCGGATACCATCAGATTCGTTGCCATGGGCATGAATTATGAAATATCACTTTTTCGGACCCTGTCCAAATGTTGTGTCACCGTAAATATGCAAGAACACGGGAATGAAGATTCCACATACGCCCATTTTTTCTCGTACCTCCTATTCTCGCAATGCCTCCACTCAAACTCGACAAGGATCATAATAACCTACTTTCCATTCGCCTCGAGGGCTAACGATTTTAGCACTCGTCGCCGATGTATATATTTTACACATACACACATTGAACATATATGTATCTACAGCGACATTAACGCGACTCGGAATACAAATATAATATCCTTATCGTTTCTCGAGCTTCGTGATATCGCCCGGGGAAACGTCGACGCGCGGGGTTCTTCCCTGCAAAATGCGTGGAGAGGGTGTTTTGGCGTTATCAAACAAATATGATTTGTACACCATTCCACCAAGCTTTCATTCCCTTGCTCTTTCGCTCCCCTGCTCTTTTCCTCTCGCCACCTTCCTATTTATCTCGTTTGAAGAGCATGATATTTTCGACTATCTCGATTCATCTTTGCGAGTTCGAATGGTAGCAACTCTTCTCAAAATGCGCAACTCGAACCCCAAACTTTTACGGTTATGGATTTTTTTTCTCTGATCCTTCTATTTATCACATTTTTTTAACGATCCCGAGGACGCGACAAGTTTGATGAGAATTTTTTAAAAATATTTTGATAATTTTCCTGTATAAGATTTTTGCCCCTTTTTTTTAAATTCAAACATGTAAACCATTTTGAATAAAATAAAATCAGTGATCGTTTGTGCAGCATAACAACCGTGTGTGTTGAATTTGAAATTGTCCTGATATTGTGTCCTATGTCATAAAACTTTTGTAATATTTGTTCTCACCAACTTGTAACGTACGCTCGATTGAACCGCATTTTTTTCCGTCGATTGTACATTCGAAGTTTTGTCCCTTCGGCAAAGAATTCCATCCGATCGATGATAACTGGCCATTTACGCACGGTGCTAACATTACGATCTGATACATATTTTTTGCGAAACGATTGGTGAGGACAGTATATATGAAGGGGATTTTGGCTGCTTTTATTCACAAACGCTCTCAGAAAAATGTAAAAAAAAAAATGTATCGATTAGGGTTCATGATTATAATAGAAAAGACCGATTGAAATCTTGCATGCGAAGTCACGAAGAATCGATAAGGAAAAGTTGGGAAAAATAATAATAGTTTTTTCATGGCGTATGAATATGTGCGATAAGCTCCGTCGAGTTTTATCGCCCCCGTAACAAAATTAACTCTATTTCATTTTGTGTGTGTGTATTTTTTTCCGAAACACGATATGTTTCAATGGAAAATCGCATTTTGTCTCAATATCGAGCTACATTTTTTCAGAAATTGAATAAAATTGTTCTATGGTCCATTGAATAATTTATATCTCGATGAAAAAACTTCACAGTATATCATTACATCGTGGCAGAAATAACCATCATAACGTTTGGAATAATCTCTGTGAAGGCTCTCCTCTTGAAACTTAAGTACTTAATGAAATAATTTTATATTTCATCGCATTTGACTCGCTATCGAAGCTTGGAAATATTTTATTTTCGTCAGATAATGCGGTACGAACAGTTCCCGTCATTTTTAACATTGGGACGTAAGTTTTTGATGAACTTTTGTATCGCAGAAGAAAAAATATTTCGGTGTGCGTGTGATCTTGCGTCTTTTGAATTTAGAATATTGACATCTGTCACAGAAACACGTGGGAAGCAATTCCAAAGTAAGAAGAATCGTTCCTGCCACCGGGGTTCTTGCAACTGTGGTCTTTTTATGCAAAATGAACTTTTGTAAAAATGGCATGAAAATGTCACCGTGGGCATAATTGAATATGGTAAAAATGGGGCTGTTACGTATGGTCGTGCTGCAAAAGTCATTCAAGGAGAAGCGAGAACAACGAGTTTCGGGTTGAGTGATGTTCGACGGGCGCCGTTGTAGACACCGTGGTCTGATTAATCGCTCATCCACCCCAACACGTCAGCCGCCTATTATAGACCTAACACGATCTTCCCAAATAGTTTCTATCCTCGCATATGGATCCAAAAAAAACCGACATGATATTAACATAGAAAAAAAAGTCATAGTCTACGGTAATAAATCGTTTGGTCACAAATGAATTCCCAACAAAGAAAATTGATGACGTACTTATGAACATATATTAGCGATTTTTTTTCTGGCAATCAAATTTTTTTGCATCCTTTTCCACTGTATGAAAGGAAGAAAGTGGCAGAATAATTGGCTGCCATATCGTTATAGCTTCCATTCGACTTTCTCTTGTGCTTGAGAGAACTTTTTTCGTTATTCTTTCCTCGAACTTCCTTTCTTTCGAGCTTCTGTAGGTCACGATTGCTACAGCCTGTCAGTCAATTTGCGCTCGTATTGTATCTTACACGAAACGTTATGAAACCGGAGCCCACCTTTCGCTACTTCATACATTTTCTAGTGAAATATCAGGCCTCTATACTCTACGTGCAAAAAAAATTGACTTTGGAAATGCAAGAATGGTTTACTCGAAGTAGGGAGAACATAAGTGTTTACGTTTTGTCTGCTCTCTTATGCGATCATTCACGTTTGAGCTATTTCTCGTGAAACCTGAGCAGAAAGATGTTTGGATTAAAAATGAGATTCGAGTCCTTACAGCCATCCTCATATTTTATCCCATCCTTTGCTGAACATCTCAAATATGAGTAATATATCTCGAATGTCTTGGCAACTCAGAAATTCTCAGAAAACACGTATGTATATATTTCGTGACTAAAATACGAGAAAAGAAAACATAATAAAACGTTACTTCACTCGGATCAGTTCAGATTCTTCAGGCAGAGTATTCCACCTTGTAATCTGCATAAACGATCGCTTAGGGTATGGATCGAAACTTTTTTTTTCTAATGTCAAAAAATGGGGTCAAGGGAACGTTCGTGTTGTTCCAAGTTTTTATTGAAGGCTGCAGAAAAGGCGTGCTTCCAAGCAATTCGAAATGGTAATGATTTTGAATGAAACGACGTTTGTACATCTTTGCAAGATTTCTCGTGTTATCAACGCTTAACTACATTTGTAAGGGCTCATAACAGATCCTAAAAGTTGCGGGTGCTTCCGGTTTTGCGAGAGGCAATTTTGGAATTTATGGGTTTCACTAAGTATACCTAACATTACATAATTTATGAAATTTACGTTCAACATCAACGAAAAGCATGGAAACCTGTTACAGAGAAGCTTAAATGTCTGTGCAACTCAATAATTATTTTTCACAAGTCTAGATAGCTCTTGACGGCTTTATTATAAAAAATGAAAACTATGCTTCTAACCCGTAATTGAAGTACATGGTTGTTACAAGCAAGTGTTATAGTTTTTAAGTTTTGTATATACTTGTTATGATTGTCTGTGATTTTCTTACCTTGTAGGTCAATTCGTCTTGGTATTCGAACTTAGTGGAATAGGCCGCACCGTAGAACTTCAAACTGAACTTTTAACCCTCCATTTCTCACAACTTTTGGTATTTTTTTCGCTTTATACTACTATTTCTTATTTCTTTTCTTTTTCCGTTCTTCGTATGCTCTGATTTCCGGATTTGGTGACTCCCGTAGAAATCGAAACTGGTGCCACTTTAAACTCGCGAGCTAGCGCGTATCTAGGTGTGTATGTGTGCGTACTTATGTTTTTTTTTTTTTTTTATACAGAGGATAATATAATGGAGCAGAGCCGAAAGTTCACTAAAAAACGTTGTACGAATCGTCACTGTCGTAAAGTGTTGTAACTCGCGTTCTATAGCGATCCCGAAGTAAACTTGTTGAAAACTCCGCGCTTCGACGGACACGTGAATGAATGCGAAAAAGCAACGTGGTTTATCGCATTTATTTTCATTTGAATCAATCAACTGCGTGGGAAGAGGCAAAAGTAGGGAAGAAGTTTTTACGAGTGAAAGAAAATTAGAAATAATCTGAAGTCCATATCTTCCACCACTTTTCAGTCATTCGGCTTGCTTTTATCGACGATGCACCTCATTGATGTTGTCATGAGCGAATAGAAATAAGATTCGGTGATCACACAGAGATCAAAATTGGAATCGGAAAAAAAATTTACTATAACGAGCAAAAAATGTGAGCCCCAGCCAGTAGTAGAAGAAGGTTGGAATAATTAATTGTACCGTTTTGGAAATGAACTCAAGTGACGAAAGAATTCACGGGCTCGAGTTTTCGTTTCGTCATTTCTCGATTTTAGTATTAATTTTTCTTTGTGGTAACCCTGTTGTTGTTTTTTTTTTCTCGATTCACCGTTCGTTTCGGGATCTCATTGAGCGATAGAGGACGAATAGACGGACACGCGGCGTGGAATTGAAGTGAGCGCGCGGCGTTTGTCGCGATGCCTTCGTGGTCGCGCTTCCAAGGCTCCCTCTCGTCCATATACCGTGGAAAACTCGGTGGTCCCAAAGCGCATGCGCTCATGAAAGTGCACGAACAACCCCTATAGACAACGACGAAATTCACCCCTCTTTAACAAACCTCCCGCTCTATCGGGAAAAACCTTGCTCCTCTCCCTAGCCGGTATACCACCGACGCACGTTTCACTGGTTATTACCGATTTACCCTCTGCCTCGAACCCCTTCACCTTTTCTCGTCTTTTGCTTCCGCCCCTGTTCACCTCTCTTTCTCTACCTCTGCGATCAGTGTTGAAACGATTATTTTCTTCTATTTGTTTTTATTTTAATTCGTTCAATGTTCTATTCCGCTGGAAAAGTCTACTCTGTGAATTTCAATTTATTTTTACATCCCTCGGCTTTTGTTTTTACAATATTAATCGTCTTCTGATCGTTGATAAACCAGGTGCAGAACGATCAAAGGAGATTTAAAAAAAAATGCCTCGAAATACTTCAAACAGAAAAAGTCTTCAATCTGAATATACTCATTCAGATAAATATACACAACTGAAACCAACAAGCATTTGACATTAAAATTCATCGAGATTTGATCGGGGTGAAAGGATAGAAGTTAAAAGGACGATGTTAGGAAGCGACGAGTAAATGAATTTCGTACTTATTTTTTTCTCACCCTTTATATGCTTCGTTTATATTTCGAGTGAACTTGAAAGACCGTAATAGTCGGATGATATATACCCATTTTATATCGATGGTTTACATAGCGTGCAAATAAAATTTTCTTCAGAGTCGATTATACCTACGGTATAATTTTGATTCAACGAGAAAGACGCAAATGCCGTGAATATATATAAGTGTTTGAAAGGTTGAAGGTCTTGAAACCGATTCACCAGTCTCAAGATATTTTTGGTACCTTTTGTCGTGTAGGAGGCCAATATTCAAATCATATCTGGATATCAGGTGCTCTAACATCAATGTGTATCAAGTATATTGAATGATTCATAATATGTTGTACAATTAATGGTGAAAAATTAGCTCATGTATCAAAAACATTGCAATGAATAAATGTCATTTGACATATGTAAACAAATCACATTTTTAATTCATCTACCATAGGTTTATTTAAAACATGGAAAAAAAACTTTTTCAAATGTTCACATTTTGTGAAAATCTCACGCTAACGTAACTATATAGATACAAAAAACAACTACGCAATAGCCCAACATTAGCAATGTTTTTCGTTCCCATATTACTTTCTTGATGACGTCACGGCTTTCTGCGACAGCAGAGTGGAATGCATCCCTCCCAGCAGACAATTCACGTATCCGAGCTTGTTATCTAAATAATTCATTGTATTTGTTTTCCCGGTTTTGATGATAAATAATCGAGAATTCTTCACTTTATGACACATGAGAAACTTTAATAATATTGTCCTTTAGTTCCCATTATTTTTACGGTCACTTTCCAAATATAATTCTTTCAGTGTGAATGGATTCCCATCGTTCATACACCTTTAATAATGTGTATCCAAATGCCTCTCTACGTTACTCCATAATTAGCACACGAAACAAACGGAAAACTAACGGGCTCAGCGTTACCTACCGTGTCATGACGCAGGTCTTCGGAGGCTTTCGTTCTCGTTTGCTCGACATTGGTGAGCTCACCTCTATGAGTTTAGATATAGAAAAACTTTTAGAACACCCGAGAAAGAAGCAATCGAAGATGGTTTGGGTAGGTCGTGCATGCTACTAAAATATGAGAGGTCCATGTATCCATACATTTTCTAAATATGCACAGTTACATGTGAATTTAAAAAAACGTATCTTTATCAGTACAGACTCTGACAAGGTTACATGAGCTCTATTCTGCCTCGGTTTCTATAATGTTGAATTTATTCTGTTCGATGAATTTTACATGCAGTACTTGGATAACTCAGTTACATTTTTTTAAACGACTCCAACGTTTTCAAGGTTCTTTATTTTTCGCGAATATTTGCTATGTACGAAAACCAATACGTTGCCTTTTGATTCTTCGACTATTTTGAAATTCTCAGAGCAGTTCAAAAGGAAACTGAAGTATTCTTAAAAAGTCATTTATTTAGATGAGAGTTTTTGTTATTCATATTTTCAACCGACGGCACAAAAGGAGGAAGTTCTGAATTCGACCTGTTTTTCTTTTATTTTTATGTATGATTGTGCTTCACTTTTTATAGAAGTATCCGATTTGGATGAGTGTTTTCTTTTTCTTTGAAGGAAGAACTCTCTGAACAGTCCTAAATGAATTTTATTGCGATCTGATGATAACTCTCCGAGTATTTATTTTTTATTTTATTGTTCCTGTGGATATACTTGCCGGTCTTTACAAGCCCGTATTTTCTATCACTTTAACGTCACTTCACTGTTCCTGTTCCTGTGAAACCGCCCAAAGTGTTGCCCACAGCCACTCTTTCCTAATGCACAACTGTATCGAATGTACACGAGGGCCAAGTGAAACTATGGAAAAAGCCGGTCGATAGAGGCTGCTGTAGTTTAACTGAGTTTTAGTTGGTTAGCGCCATCAAGAATTCAAAAAAACCACCTTCTAATCAGTGACTTATACGCAAGCTGGTGCATGACTAAGCGGCCACCCATCCAAGTACTGGTCACATCTGCTTGACTTTGTGATCGCCGGTGCCATACACGTCGATCTTAACTTTTTTCACACACATTTTGTGACATGTCAAACTTTATTTATTCAGTTATTTATTTATACAGCTCTTGATTGTTGGTAAGAATGCACGAAATTTGATTCTTTTGCAGGTCACATTTTGTATTGATTTGATGTGTTCCAAAGCGCATTGATTTGATCCGCCGATAAGTCGAAATGAAAAGATATCTCCAGCTCACATGCACATGTGTTTTCCAATGATATGAATTTTTCGGATGAACCAGGAGATATATTTATATCTTCGCGATCTTCTTTGTCCTCTTGCTCTCTTTTTACCTTGTTTTTTTGTTAATGTTATCTCTAGAAAAAAAATGATCCTCTTGAATGTTTCTATTGGATTGTATGTTGAATTGCAAGTACGATAAGCAATTTTTGTAAGCTTCTATCTGTTTTTGTTTTTGATTTTTCCTGCATACATTTTTACTTATCTCTTCACTGAATCTCACGGATAACGAATTTTACAATTTTCGAGACTGAGACTGAGATAATGAACTGTAACAAAAGATGATCCGCTCAATTCGATTTATTTTGAGCAAAACCTACTTCATTTTTGACTTCTTTCAAAACTATTTTGTCAAGCGGAAAGAAAATTCATTATGAGAGTCAAGCCAACTCGATCGTATCATATTCGTATGAATTCGTGTGCCCCAAATGGATGTTTCGAAACACACAAATACTTAAATTTCGAATCACATTGTAAAACACTTACACCACTTAAAAATAAACATTTGGAAAACCACAAGTCGAAACCGAGTATATGGTTTGGACCAACAGAATAGTTATTACACTGAGGATTAGAACTCTTGCACCTCCGGAAATTTCAAGCGAGAGAAGGAAACGGTTTTGTAAGAAGAAAACAGTTTTTTCCCTAATTTTTTTCGGCAGCAAAGAGCAAAAATAAAGCAAAAATCGAAATTCCGGTATGATGGACCCTAAATGTCCGTCTTCGTTCGTTGGACGTCGTGAAATGCAGTAGAAAGAAAAAAAGACAGAGAATTGAAGAGAAAGAGAGCGCGCGCGAGGGGAGAGAGAGAGAGAGAGGAGTAGCAAGACAGAAAAGGTTGCGAGATTCGAGTTGAATGGAAACTAAAGGAGACGAGATGGTGAACGAAAGAAAAAGCCGAAAAAGTATATGGAAAAGAAGAGGAATATACGGTAGTAGGGGTTCTCATCATCCTCCGCTAATATTTACTCGCGTGAACACAAAAGCATCGTACACGTTATATATTTCAAAGACTGAAGATAGATAAAGAGCAGGCGAAAAAATGATAGAGCCAGAGAAGGAGGGAGAGAGAGAGAGAGAGAGAGAGAGAGAGAGAGAGAGAGAGAGAAGGGAAGAGAGAAAGAGAGTAACCGTTTTTCCCTGATAAAAATGTCCGGAAGTCGACCTCGTCTCTACCGCTAGATCGACTAGACGTTCAACTCACTCGTGCTCGTTTCCCTTCCCTCGCTTACCTCTTTCACTGCAGTGATGGTCGTCTTGGTGGTCCGGCTCTTCGCCCGGCTTTCTGCTCTATCCCCGTGACTCTCTATACCGCTTTAATAGAAGATTTCGCGTGGAAACAGCCAGGGAGGGTGGTTTAGAGTCAACCGCTCACATCACGATGGTCGTTGCATATCCTAGTCTCGTGTGTCGTGTATGCATCTAAAAATGGAATTCAACCCTTCGTGATAAACCATGCACGTCAAAACCAAACATATTTTCTTTTCATATAAATTCATCCACACGCGCGTACCGATTATTCTCTGCCTGTCTTACGTTTATTTTATCATTTCCTCACGTAATACTAAAATTCAGCTGCTATCGATACATTTAAAAAACTGACATTCCAATTTGACATCATACGAGGAATTTCTTTCATTCGTAAGATCCTGTTCGTGATACGTACGAGTGAATAATTTCGTAGAACTGCTAGCAATATCAATCACAATACTTAGTACCCTACAAACTTCTCGCCCTTGTAATATCTCGAACGAAGGCAACCAATTAATTTTTATTTGTCATTTGCAAATGAATGCTTACAAGAAGTAATTGATTTTCGAGAATCTAAATGAATTATCCATTCTTAACGGGTTTCTCTCTCAACAGAAACGTTCTAGATGAAGCTAAGAAAACATCGTCCAAAGTCATCATCAAAGCCACTAATTCGTCGTTAATAAATATCGAACTCAGCTGTTCGACCTCATTCGTGACTAACTAAAAGTAAAATTTGTCTATAACAATAATACATGTTCCAAGAAAATCGAGCTTACACCACCTCTGAAAAGTAACAATTAAATATATTAAGAGCCAAGAATGCGAAATTTTTATTGTGTAAGAAAATTTGTAGTCGATATGCGGAAAGAATAATTATGGTAGAAACTGAAACGTCAAACTGCAAGTTGGCTTGGCAACCTGCGACTTTTGAAAAAAAAATTCCACTCTTATTTCATATTAATGACTTTTATTGAATCTATTGTTCACTTTTTGAAGCGCTTTCTAAAGCAGCTTTTCAAATTGCAACAGTTCATTGTTCATCAATTTTCAAATTTATCCGTTGAGAGAAAAAAAACATGCAGCAGTATGTGAAATATAATATGGCATTAAAAAATGAATAAACGGATCCAAATAGTAACCTCCTCTTTTCAAAACGTCAATATTGAGCAGTAAAAGCATGATTTTCAATTCCCACGTCCCTTGCAATCAGTTTACTTCTGTCCCGTTAACAATGCATTTTCATAGCTGAGCAAAATTTTTTCTTCTTCTTGTCATTAATAGAAAGGAACTTATCGCCCAACCATTTTTCAAATGAAGAGGTTGACACTATAATTTTCAGGATGTGTTACTGGTTAGATCTAGAAAATGTATCAGCAGGTATTGAGTACAAAACGTAAACAGCCATGGGGACTCTCTCTTGTCAGCATGTGCACTTTGGCTCGATGATACGTTCCCTGACGTGAACCAAGGTACGATATATCGCTGAATGAAGTTTTAAACCGAATATTCAATTTCTCGAGGAAGCAGAACAACGACAAGACCGCGTCCTCTTGTGTAAGTATATTTTCACGATGTGAAAACATTTGCGTCTCGACGTTTATGGAATAAATGGTATTTATTATTCTGAATTATTTTGTATATAATGTTATTCTTTTCATATCTTTATTATTTATTGTGTCGCCTTTGCTAACCGCCTCGAGCGAGAGCCTGTCTGCGACTAAGTCGCAAACTTAGGCAGGCTCTCGGTGCCTGAAGATAAAAAATCGTAAAAAGGAAAAAACTAATTTGAGACTTTTCGCCTAACTCGTTTGGCCGTGAGAACGATTTGAAATCTTGGCGACGTCATAAAATCGCAATATTGGAGTATATAAGAAATGGGCAAGAAATGGGTCATCTGGGACATCATTTTTTTTCCACTGAATTGGCTTAGAATTTTTTTTGGCATTGTCATTAACACCATATCAACGATTGAAAAAGAAAAATCTAATAGAAATTGAAATAGTACCTCAATTGCCTAGCGTTGAATATATTAATAAAATGTTCGATATAACAGCGAACTAAGTTTGAGAGAATAAATTGTTTACGTCGATGGAAATATACCAATATGTGGGCGTGTGGTCAACGATGGATATTTAGATGATGCTCACTGGGCTCCATTTCACTATGGCAGTTTGAACAAGCATCGCGAGTGAAATGCAGGTCCTTCGCTCTTCGTTGGATCCTGCAACGGTTAACTATGTCTGCAGAATCTGGAGGGTCGAAGCTTTCAAACGGTTCCGTAATCAAATTACCTACAGGATTGGTTGGGACGTCAGTGCACGTGGTCTGTTCGCGAAATCGTAGAGGAAATGCCTGCCGGCATCTGTACATTATGTAATATAGATAAATTTACATAGATATATACATATATATAAAGAATATTTTGGTATATTTGTGTGTATATGTACAACAATTTGAAGGCCCTGGGCTAAACACGTCAACATTTCTAGCGTGAAGACTTTTGCCGTAAGTTGGCAGTTGATGTAATTCGACTGAAAATCACTAGAAGTTACATTTGCAAAGGCTTGAGTGTCTCGATTTTCTCCATTTTTATCTCTCAATCTGCTGATTCGTTTACTACAGTAATTTTCCGATTCGACCGCATCCAGTAAAATGTCGTCGCCGAGCGTAAAAAAAAGGGTCCGGATTGGAGTAGAAACAGGAAATGGAAAAATGCCTTGTACCCAGAACAGCGTAAGCAGGAGCCTTGAGGAGAGATTATTGACGTTCAACCATCCGCTTGTTGGAATATCATTTCCCTCGATTCATCCGGACAGGTAAATCTTTTGAGAAACATCCTGTCTTATCGTAGTGCGTAGTTATTGGAGTTAAGATGGAGCAAGGTCCCGGGCCAAGGACGTGGATTCAATGAGCAAGAAAAGACCGGGTTTCCTATGAAATACAATTTAAATATGAAACAAGGCAAAAACGTACCCATAGATTTTTCGAAGCAACAAAACATTGCTGTGTATGACAGCCTCCTCTATTTAGAATTGATCAGTGCATAACAAAGCAAGGGCTATAACTGCTGGATGTACTTTTCAATCGACAGTTTTTTCATAACTCCATTACTGCCAGGAAGTGACTCGGAGACCATCAATGGATAGGTATCGCTTACGGAACCAGTAAAGAGCCATTTCATGGTACGGAGCACTACCTATAAATGCTGCAGCAAAGAATACTTTCCGCAAGACTAGACAATTCACCAGCCCTTAAAGCCAGAAGCAGTAAACCATGAACCGATACCAGAGACACTAATTGCATTAAACCTGTTAGATCAAAACAGTTTGACCAGTAGTCATTTCACAGCTTCACTAAGTTTACACAGAAATAAGCTTCCCACAGACCCAAGCACGAACAATGCCAGAAACAGCGACATGGCCAGACAAGGGACAGTGGGAGGATCCAACTGGTAGTGAGCAACAATGGGAAAACCATTCACTCACGAACCGCACGAGACAGAATGAGATGCAAGCATGCTAATCACAGCATCTTGACCATTACTCAGCAATCCAAACGTTGGCATAGTTTGCACTGTTGAGAGTGGGCTCTGTGATCACTTCGCCCGCGGATGCACCATTTGAATATTCAAACAGCCAATTGACGGTGTGCAGTCCTTCTCAGAGGTACGTGCAATCAGGACATAATAAGGTTATTGATTCATTGAATAATAACGTTCGATGACCTACACCAGAGTTTATATTGAAACATATTAAATTGATTCCTGTATAGGGTAGCATTTGAATCGCTCGCTTGGATATACTTAGACTTAGCAATTTAAGTTGTATGTAACAAGTTTATTTTTAGTCAATTATAATTTTCTATCGATTGACAATCGAACAAAGTTGATTACAGTAAAATAATAATAACCGAGTCTATGATCTGTTATGGCAATCAAAGAATTAAATAGAAGAGAGGTAAATTAAAAACAAGTTTCGTACTCCGACACACGTGGTCTGTCATTAGAAGCAATTAGTAAATGTTTATGGAAAGACGTGGTGAAAAACATGGTAAAAAAAAGGTGACAATGTATAGCAGTATTGCCGTTGGTTTCCGGGACGAAACTTCGTCAAGATAGGGATCATACTGCACCTTCCATCTACATCAAGAAGCACACAAACATGAAAACAAAACCCCACTCATATCTCAAATTCACTTATGTACAAAAAGTTCGAAGATCGATCAATGATCTATGTTATGAACCCATATGTGTGTATCGCAATTCATTATTTCCCGCTGTCTTTCGATTATAGTTCACAGACGTACAGATGCAGAGCAAGATCTAAGCTGCCACAGTATATTTCAGAGCACGTGGAAAACGTTGAATATAAACGAGTCGTTGGTCCATCAAGCCGCGGGCAGAGTCAGCGGCACTGGATGTCAGTTTTTTATCATCTCGAAGGGGTGATTGTGGCGTGAACTATAAGCTCTTCCAGGACCTATCCTCGGGGCTTTCCCTTCAGCCATTGAAAGCACCTGACGTGAAAATTTTAGAAAATGGAGGAAAATGGTGGAACCCCCCTGGGCTTGAAGTCGAGCTCGTGAATTGCTGTTACACCCTTAGAAACTACCATCTGCATACTCATTCTGAAAAAGCCAGAGGCTTCAAGTTTTTCCCTCCCTTACCACCGACTATTGAAACGGAATTCGAAGCTATGCTTAACCGTGATTAAAGAACAATTTGCTTTTTTCAATTAAACAAAATCATCGTCGCTATACCTTTGATCGATTTGTCAATGGCTCGTTCATGCATTTACGACTCTATTTATAATTACTTCAAAATCTAAATAAAAAAAAGGGCGGAAAATAGGCCTTCATTGATTATTGCTTTGTTATTCAATGAAACAAACGCGTAACGATGTTAAAACACGCGTATAACGTGACCCATATCTCGTTCAGTAAGAATACCTTCCCCATAGAGTCAACCATCCCGTTAGGAACATTCCGTATATACATACTTACTTGTCAAATTGCTGCAAATAATTAATCTCAAAGGTTTGAAAGCCGGCATTGTTCATATTCCCGAAGGAACGATAATGTGCCATTGTTACCATACTCCGCTGGTGCAAGATAATAGCGACACCTAATTTACGACATGGATGACGACTACATATGACTCTTTGCTTTCGTTTCTTTATGCATCTCGGTTACAAATGTAAACTTAGTCATCATATGACATTGATGGACTGAGAACGTGAATAAAAAAATTCATTCACGCCAACGAATAAATAACATTATTAATTTTTATCGGTTCGGAAGATCGTGAAAAAAAGTGGAAGATCAGTTCAGTTTCTAATATCTGATGTCCCTGAAAAAAATCACGGTCAGAGTTGAGCTCTATTGTTTAGATGAGAAACCACGAGGGTTTCCTTCAGGTATAAAAAAATCGAATCGCGAAGATTTATACGGCGCGTGCTTCAGAGCTGTTTTATGAGCCCCGAGTAAGCCAACTGCCAAGCACCAAAACCCTATCGTTACGTATTTCAGGATTACATGAGGATCCCCTTCAATTACATGCAAATCTTTTCGGATCCATGCCCAATAAACCTCAACATAGTAGATTCGATGGAAACCTAAAGCAACAGTATGTATGTTCATGCGAGATCTTAACTTTTCAAGAGGACAGGTTAGACCGTTAGTTAAATGAATTAATACAATGAAACCATTGTAGTGAAATAGCTAATTGAACAGCATAATATCGTAGAATATTTTTGATCAATCGATTGTGGGGATTGTCCCACAATCGATCGAGTATTCGTATTTGCACATAATAATCACCTGTATCATTTTATCAATAATTCGTTTACACTTCTAGAAATCTCTTGTCCATCGATATAATCGTTGAGATAGCAATTTTATCATTTCTCAAATTCTCAACCGACAATTGATTTCTTTTACAGTGACAGATTAGATTGTTCGATCAACAAAAACAGAGCCCGGAGCTTCGATGCTCTCATTGGCAAAAATGGTCACGTTCAATCCAGTGGTCTCTTTTCTTTGGACATTTATTCTGTTGCTTTGTCGTAACGCTAGCGTCTTCGGTGAGTTGGAGATACAGGATGAACAAAAAGTTTCTACAAGCGAAAATGATCCATCTTGGTATAGACTTCCGGAATACGTATTACCAGAAAAATACGAATTATGGATATTTCCACAGCTCGCTGTGAACAATTTCACGTATGAGGGACGTGTAAATATCAATCTTCGGGTTCTCGCGAAAACAAATTTTTTGATGGTCAATGTTGTTGGGTTGGAAATTAATGATGGAAAATCTGAAGTTCGTTCATTCGGAAATGGTACCAGTGCGAACGTACCAATTATAAAACAAGAACTCGATGTGAAAAGACAAGTGTACATTCTTTCATTAGCGAGTGACATTCCTCCTGATCACTATGTACTCTCGATATCTTTCGTTGGCGAAATCCATGACGATTTGACCGGCTTCTACAGGAGTTCGTACGAATCAGCAGGAAAAATACGGTAATTTATTGCGAATCGTTTAAATCATACGCTGGGATTAGTGCGCTGACTGAGCCTCGTGTGATGCTCACTTGGATAAGCCTAATGCCTACCATTGGTATAGTTTCATGGTTTTTTATTATGATTAAAAAAAAAACAAAATTTATCATCTTCAGATGGCTCGGAGTCACGCAATTCTCTTCAATTTTCGCACGCAAAGCTTTCCCATGTTTTGACGAGCCCTACATGAAAGCAAAGTATCAACTTCACATAGGACATTATATGAATGAAACGGTAACGGCGAATACTGCGTCGGAAATGATCCAGGAAATGTATGTTTACCCTATTCAATCATCTACAATTGTCCTGAAATTATGAATAACAGAACGATACAGCGAAATAATGTTTTCCTTCGTTTTTAGAAAACCAGGCTATTTCCTAACGACTTTGGCAGAAACCCCGCCAATGCCGACGTACCTCGTAGGTTGGGCAATCCATGATTTCACGTACATCAAAGCAGAAAATTCAACCTCATTTGGACTCTGGACCCGAGAAAGCATGAAAAATCATGGCTCCAATTTTCTCACCTACTGCACTAAGATTTACGATGCACTTAACAACTGGATACAAGTTGATAATCCGATCATGAAGATGGATCAGATTGCGGTTCCAGATTTTTATTGGTCCGCTATGGAAAATTGGGGAATGGTGACATTCCGTGAATCAGGAATACTTTGGGAAAGTGGTGTTACACCCACCGTTAAAATTCGTAATGGACTTGGCACCGTTGCTCATGAATACGCTCACACTTGGTTTGGCAATTTGGTGACTCCGAAATTTTGGAATGTAGCCTGGTTGAAGGAAGGGTTTGCTACGTTTTTCAGCCATTATGTGCTTGACATTGTTCGCGATGATTGGAAAATGATGGATTTGTTTGTTGTTGAAGCCCTCCAACCCGCGTTGTTACAAGATTCTGTTCAGCACAACAGGACCATGAACGGTAAAGCAGTTGGCAGCCCAGAAAGTATTCCTGCTTGCATGGATTTCGTGACTTATAAGAAAGGTTGGTTTTTACAAAGAAATATCGTCGCTGCCATCTCAAGAATGAAATTCCAATGTTTGTTACTTTTCACAGGAGCTTCAATAATCCGAATGGTGTACTATCTTATTGGAGATTCCGCGTTTCATCGTGGATTACGAAGCTATGTCGCAGCATTGTATGTTGAAATTAAAAAAAAAAAAACGAGCTAAAGCGAACATTTTTGTTGTTTACTGCATTAATCTCGTTAACTGTTGCCAGAGCCAATAAGTTTGCAGTCCCAAGTGATGTCTACCAGCATCTGCAGCTTTATGCCGATCAGGAAGATTTGTTGGAAAAGCCGATTCAGCTGAGTGACGTCGTCGAATCGTGGGCAAATCAACCCGGTTATCCGGTCATCACTGTAACTCGGAATTATACCACCAGCATGACAGAAATTACACAAGAGAAATTTTCATTGAGAAACAGTCAACAAACCGATGAGGTCGAAGAGTCGCGTTGGTGGGTACCGATTAATTTTGCCGCAGTTGAAACCCACCCTAATTCGAAAAAAGCAACCATCTGGATCAGACCACAGAACAAAAGTATTCTCGTACCAACGGTCCAACCTATCGAAACAATAATCTGCAACATCGATCAAGCTTTCTACTATCGAGTCAATTACGATCAAGTAAACTGGCAGAGGCTAATAAATCATTTGAAGTCTGACAATTTCAAGACCATCGGTCAGACAAACCGGGCATCCTTACTTGACGACTCTTACAATCTCGCAAAAGCTGGTTATATCGACTATTCTATACCCTTGGACCTCTCGAGATATTTGATCCACGAAACAGATTACGAGCCTTGGGTTGCAGCTGTCTCAGCGTTTGATTTCCTAAACACTATGCTCGGTGGTTTGCCGGATCTCAAAGCAGCTTTCCATGTAAGAATCAACCTTTGAAATAACTTTTCTCCATCAGGATTTATGAGGATTATTTTCGAATTTTAGGGCCACGTCAATCGTATTATCCACCCCATCTACGAGAATTTAACATTTCATCAAAATCCATCTGATCAAATGCGTAGACGTCTTTTGCGAAACATTATCTTACCAACGGCGTGTTCCATGAACAATGCAAATTGTTTGGACGTTGCAAATTCGTTGTTCCAAGGATGGCTGACGGATAATGACAAAAGGTGAGTCTTGAAAAGCAACGTAACATTCTCAAAATGCAGGAAGAACTAAAAGCACAACTTTTGAACCAATCAATCAAGTTTTGTTTTTTCATTGATTCTCTAACTATAAATTCAATTACACTAATGAAGCCTTATCATAGGTACCGCACACTTATTATTATTATTCAGATAATCAAAGTACAAACAGCGATGAGTTCCTCGGCAAAAGTTGATGAAACCACTGTCATTTTTTCTAGGATAAATCCAGACTCGAAAAGCACCGTTTATTGTGCTGGCACACGTTCGGCGAGCTCGAAAGATTGGCATGAGCTTTTACGAATATTCCTCGACACCCAGTTGCATACTGAACAAGAACTGTTGATTGCTGGCCTCGGTTGTACGAATAATTCTACGCTGATAAAAGAATTCCTGAATTATTCTCTCTACGATGGTCCGGAAATACGCAAGCAATACAGACTTACTATATTTGATGCTGTTCTCAGTGGAAATGTAGAAAATCTGGAACACGTTTTAAACTTTGTCGACGATAATTTGCAGAAGATCGTCACCGTGTAAGAATTTTTTAAATACCGTGTAATTGATACGTCCACCGCAAAAATAACTGCACGACTATGATTTCTGACGGATAGTTATTTTGAAAAATGTTACTATCAGCGATCCCTATTATCTGTATTTTTCTTTCGTTTTCTAATTGCAGAAGGGACACTTCATTTTTGAGCAATATTTTTGGAGCCGTGAAAAAGCGAATCGTTCTCGAGAGCCAATTGCAAAAGGTACGAATAAATCAATTCTTAGGACGTACGCAGTTTTAGAATCTCTATGAATGCAGTGATTTTCTATTAACTCAACTTAAAAGTTCGAGATCCCCATTGAGAATGGTATGAACATGAAGTTCGACTCCACTCATTGTGTATTTTTTTTCAACAGCTAAAAAAACTTGTGGACCGCAGTGCCGAACTAATTGGTTCAAGTATCGATGATGCCCTAAAAGCTATCGAATTCGCAGAGGATAATATTTCATGGATTCGTAGATATACTCCACAAATCGCAAATTGGTTAAATTCAAATATGTGAAATCATTCGATATAATGTTCAATAAAAACAATGTCAATTACAAAAGATGGTGCAGGTTATTCAAAAAGAAAGTTTCATGAATTAGTTGCAGAGAAAAAATCATTATTATGAATAAAAATGATAATTGTCCTTTGCCGAGGCCTGTCCAAACAACGGAAAAATCAATTTTATCGGTCGAGTTCAACGAAGGTGAATCAATGTTTCTTCCGATAAGGAAGTGCAGTGGGATGCCGCGAGATCGCAGCACAACATGGTTGTTCGAATCTTATGATCGCCTGGATGTGTAGATCCCTTTAAATTAATTCATCAATCCAATGGGACTGAGCATTCGGTTAATCCCAAAGTCAAATTATGAAGTTGATGTAAATGATCAGGAAACTCACATTTTTAAATACTCATTTTCACCGATATCTAATGGTCCGTCGGTAATTTAAAAAAAATCCTTTTAATCTTCAAGTACAAAGATTGCAATAACGCAGTCGGATCCTATGCAGGTTGTCTATAAACTAATCACAGCCGTTCAAGCGAACTGTGATTTCTTCCTTCAAACATTCTGACTTCGATCAATGACTCGTTCTATTTTACGACTGATTACAACTGTCTCGAAACGGAATAACAATTATTTTGTAAACATTGAATCCATATTGTTTATTATCATATTCACGATATTTGCGTATATATTTATTATGATAGGGTGGCAAAAAAAAAAAATTTATCACTTGAGGTGATATGTCATACTACCTAAGCTGCGATTAAGTGTGTGAGAGATATCTCCCGATTTTGAAGGTTACATTTTTCTACATCGTTCGTCCGATCAGAGTCCGAGAGAAAAGTTCCAGTCCATTTTTTCCTTCATTCTGCGTGGGCTAAAACGTTTTTTATCCTGATCGAACGAAAGGTGTAGAAGCATTTCACGATTGACAATCCGACAGGAATAGGTGGATGATTCATACCCTAAACACAATGATAATACATGTAAGATTATTTGGAAAAACAGTACAAAATGTATACAAACGAATTGGGAAGATTTTGTCATTTCGCCAGCGTTTTTCACATTTCCCGCAGTACATATCTAAAATCAACTACATTATTTTTATCTCATGAATCTAGAGTTCGATGAATCATAAAAAATATTGTCGTTCAACAATGTACTCGAGTTATCTTAATTGTCACACCTCCTTAAGAGTGAAGTAATAGTGCAAACTACTTAAAGTACAAAATTAAACACATTTCTGCAGGCCACTTAATTGCAACGTTCGGATACTATTGCAATTGAGATTCGTTATGTTTGAAATGATGAAAACGCCGTTCATAATTTTTAACATTCCAAGTTGATTAATTTTTCTTTTCAAATACTACCATTGTTTTGTGTTAATTTGACATTCTTACGTTAATTTCGTACACAAGAACATAAGCGTTTTTAAGTCGACGATGTAAATGATTGTGTACTACGCAACCAAATTTTGTCTCATTATCTTATCTGACGGACCACCTGATGAGTCATTACACCGAATTTGTTACTACGCGAATTTTATTAACCGTTGGATCCAATTATTACTATAGTTTATAGTTTATCGGACCACAGTGGCGTAACTAAATCGGGTCAAGTAAGCTACGGTAAGTTCCAGGATGACGAAAAAATTATAAAGCATGTTATTCGTATTCACTTGTTTTACAAGACGCTCTAAAAATATCTGATGTTCCAAATTTCGTTTTACATTGTTCGAACGTAATCGAGCACTCCAAAAGTTAGATTGAATTTTTTCGTTTGGTCTAGATATACGAAAGAAATACTAAGCTTTTCAGAAATTATTTATACTTTGAACGATCGATTTTGACGGTACGACGTATCAGTATCAATGCTGTCCGATCAAATCCCCTTAAATTCGGCGAATACTGATAAGAATTTGTGAGATAGAGTCCGAAGTACAGATATCGTAGGTGCAACTAGATTTCTCGGAAAGCCTGTGAAACAAAACTTGACCGAAATTGAATGTCGTTAACAATAGCGTTATTATTCCCCCAAAAATTATAAGATTATGAAAGCAAAGAAATCGTGATAGTCAAGAATTATAATTACTTGAGTTCAAAGTTTTAAAAACTTTCAATACCGTTTTGTCTCATTTTTTTCTTTCAAAATTGAGATTGACTTACAGTAACCTGCTTAAGATGGTCTATCACTTGCGTGAGTGCCAGAGAGATGACTGAAAAGTAGATGGTACATGTTTTTCTCGGACACCTTTATATTTGAAAAAAAATCAAAGCTACAGATCGTTCTCTGAGCAGGGGAGTGTGACGTGTCACGTTTATAATTATTGAAAAATCAAACCTCTCCGATAAAACGTGCAGTAGCAAGATTTTCGCCAACCGAACGACTGATAGATCACGTTAACGGTATTCCCCTCCCTTAATGTGGGGTATGACCTTTATTTTTTAATCAGTGACAAAACCCATCCATTATGACATCTTGATTAATAAAAGTTGTCTCGTGAAAAACATGCCATGATTCATATTTGCACAGAATAAAAATTCTCGCTAAATTTAATTATCACATCAACGTACAACTGGTTTGATCTGTTTTTATTGAACCTATAAATTGTATGTCGTGCACTTAAAACATAGATAACAATGTTATGATGAGCTTGGCTTATTTTCAACCAATTAAACGGCACGCCCATCTGTATTAGTCGTGTGGTAAATTATGATCCTGAAATTCGAAACTATTCACACTGCAACTTAGAAAACTAAAGGATTTATGCGATATAGTAATCCCGTAAATTGATGCATCTTTGTAATGCTGTTTTTTTGTTTGTTGGAAATTCCCCTTTTAATAAACCAGATATCAAGAAGTTGTAAAAAATATTAATAATGAATACCTGGATCAATCTAGGAATGTTGTCATATTTTTTTCTGTGGCGATTGTGGGTGCTCGATCGGTGTCCGAGTTGAGCTCGGTAAATGGTGCATGATTGGGCAACCAAAATTCTTTTCAAGTGTCGTAAGAATTTGGTTAATCATGGACAAAAAAATTGATATTAAAAAAGATAACGGTTTTATCGTCATTAGCCCATCGTGGTGCTCGCACCAGCCCAGCGATAAGATTAGACAAAGACCTGACATATTTTTGGAATCATGTTATCTAGGCTTCCGAGACATTATAAAGGTGTGAAGCCACATAAGCCGATTCACCGCTCACTTTCGTATCCGCGACTGCAACGATCATCGTAAATTGCGGTTTTTCTTTCGTTCGTGAATCCGTCAATTTGTAGAATCGGCAGGATGTCGTTCCAGCGACATGCCTTGTGGTGTCTTTTACTGGTAGCTCTGACGAGTGCAATTCCTGTCAAGGATGTCAAAGGACAGCCTACCAAAAATGTACTAGGGCCGCTATCAGACGACTATCGGCTTCCAACGCATGTGGTTCCCACGAAGTATAAAATTGATCTTGAACCGAATATTGTTCCGGGTCAATTCACGTTCAATGGTGAAATTGAAATCACAATGACCGTCAAATCGACTGCATCTTACATAGTTCTACATGCTATGAACCTCACCATTGACCCGTTATCCACGCAATTGCATTACGCAAGTGGTGGACAAGTACGGACAAATATAACCCCTACCTATGACGAAGTTAAGCACTTCTATCGATTAAGTTTCGGTTCGGCTATTGTACCCAGTGATTATATATTGAAAATGAAATATTCCGGATTATTGCATGACGACATGAATGGATTCTACCGAAGTTCATACGTAAACGAACGAGGAGAAAAGGTGTAAGTAACAGTCATTTTTCGAACAATCATTTCACATCGCCTAATTACATCTCGCAACAATAAGCATTTGTACAGGAAAGTTTATGATGCTTTGCGCTTTTTATGAATTACCGAGTCGCTTATTAGAATCGAATTGTAATTTTTATATAATTCCTGACCGCTCATAAAAAGAGATCTGAAGTAGACAATGACATAATAACCCTTGAGCCGTAAATTTAATCGGGCTCGAAACCTAAAACCATATCGAGTTCGAATTTCCGATCAAATCACTATTGCAAAAATTGCTTACACGATGAGATTCCTTACACTGTAAGAGCATTCAATTTTTCAGATGGTTGGCAACAACTCAATTTGAACCCACTTATGCCAGGAGGGCGTTTCCCTGCTTCGATGAACCATCGTTCAAGGCAACATTTAGCATATCCATCACACACTTGGACAATTACACAGCGGTCTCGAACATGCCAGCCATACTGAAAACAAGGCCGATGGGCTATAGATTAACAAAGTGGAGAACTACATTTGACGACACTCCAAAAATGTCACCATATCTCATAGCTTTCGTTGTTTCGGACTTCAAGTATCTCTCTGACCCAAACGGTACATTCAGAGTGTTTGCAAGAAGTAATAAAATTCATCTGGGTAAATTTTCTCAGGCCATAGGTCCTAAAGAACTTGCAATGTTAGTGAACTTTACAACCATCAATTACCAACTACCGAAAATGGATAATTTTGCGATACCACAGTTCCGTGCTGGCGCTATGGAGAACTGGGGTCTGGTTACTTACAGGTAGAAAACAATTTCGTACAGTACACATACTTGGTACTAAAAACCTGTCAAAAGGAAACAGTTGATTCACCTTAACGATATTGCTTTTCTGTTGTTTGTCATTAAAAGAGAAAGTGCACTTTTGTTTGATGAAAAACACATGACCACGGAGAATAAGCAAGGAATTGCAAGTGTAATATCACACGAGTTTGCCCACCAATGGTTTGGGAATCTCGTTAGTCCAAAGTGGTGGTCGTACACATGGCTCAACGAAGGATTTGCTAATTATTTCCAGTACTGGATTACGCAACAGGTATTCAATAACAATTGACAAATATCTACTGCTTCGAAATGACATTTTTTAGATTCAGGTCAATCATTCTTGAAATTTTAATTCAAAGGTTGAACCTTCCTATCGGATGATGGATCAATTTGTGACTGAAAATCTTCAGGAAATAGCTTTCACGGCTGACGATAATGAGACTCAGCATGCAATGAACGTGGAAGTCGGCAATCCGGTAGAAATTTATAGCATTTTTGACAGCATTACGTACAGCAAAGGTCAATATCTACACATTGAATAAAACGTCATTGATTCAAGATAATAATATTTTCGCCTTAATGAAGATTTTTTTATTCCCGCTTGCAACAGCTGGCAGTGTCATTCGCATGTTTTCACATGTGCTCACACCGACTGTATTCCAAAAGGGATTGCATAATTATTTGACGAAAATGTACGCATGTTACCCATTTAAACATTCTCGAAGTATTCCAAAGTTCAAGGATCCTTTTTTTTAGATTAAACACTTAATTTTTTAGGACTGGCGGGGCAGCGACCCCGGATGACTTGGTCAACGAATTAGTAGCTGTCGGTACAAACATCAAGGATTTGAGGGGAGCCCTAAATTCTTGGATCACACAACCGGGCTACCCTGTCATTACAGTGGTCCGGAATCACACGACTGGAGAAGCTGTAGTATCGCAAAAACGATTTTTAACTGATGCTACACAGTCTCGGTCAGAGCGGTGGTTTGTCCCAATAAACGTGGTAACCAAAGGCAACCATAAGCAATTTTTAGAAACTAAGCCAACCGATTGGCTTCAGAATAACAATAAAACGTTGACACTCTCTGGATATAAAAACGACAGCTGGATCATTTTGAACAGCCAGCAAACTGGTTAGTGCATCTTGAATCATAAATACTAAGCTGCGTTTTAGGGTGGTGTTTTTCCTCATCTGACTATCACAAGAGCAGTGTTACTGTAACAATGAATTGATCCTCACAATTAGGTTATTATCGAGTAAATTATAATGCTGAAAACTGGCAGTTGATTATCAATGATCTGAAGAATCCAAACACTACGGAAAATATCCACGTTTTGAACCGGGCTCAACTGTTGGACGATTCTTTCCATCTTGCCCAAGCTGGTGAACTCACTAATCATTCCATTTTCTTGGAAATGACCAACTATCTCCAACACGAAAAGGACTACATTCCATGGTATGCAGCTCATCGTTCCTTTGCTGTTCTTAACAGAGCTCTGGCGAATACTGAAAATTACCATCTCTTCAAGGTAAATTATTCTACATGACTTACGATGGTTTCTCGAGAAGCAACAATCTGTTTACCTGCCTCCACTCTTAGCTGATTATTGTCTCGGCTTGAGACAAATAACGAACAACGACCAAATACATCTGAATTATATTAATTGTTCATTCAAATCCATTTAATTTCCCTAAATCAAGTATGTGCAACACTTATGTTAACATTTATCCCTGTTTTCTCTCTAGCTCTATATCCAACGACTTACTGAAAATTTAGAAGAAACCTTGGGGTATACCGAAGGTGACAAAGACTTGGATCTGGTGAAGATGAACAGACTGAACGTAATCAGAACAGCTTGTGCAATGGGTTCTGCGAAATGTCGGGCTGCTACTCACAAGATGTTGATTGAGCATGTTGTCAACTCCAACAAGTCAGTTCTTATTGAATGTTTTAGATGTTAAATCATCGTAATTTTTATATTTACAGCGCTTTTAAAAACAATTCTGTTGCATATTTCGAATCGATCTAAAGGACCTCCGCTGATTTACAAAGCGTCGTGCTTTGTGCGGGTATGCGCTCAGCGAGCACAGAAGAATGGGAAAAAGCTTACAACTACACACTTACGCTGAAAGATGACTCGGACGAACGCCGTACTCTCGTGAACTCACTTGGCTGTTCTTCTGACCCAGCAATTCTTAAGATGTACCTCGAGAAAGCTCTTCTCGTTGAAGCTTTCGTTAATAGAAATGATACCGTGAAGGCAGTATACACCGGTGACGTCACTGGTGTCGACGTCGTTCTGACCTTTATCAAAGATCAATTCCAGACTATCCTTGAACGGTAAGTCTTGTTCAGTAGTTTCCAACACCTTAAAAATGCATCAATAATTCCAACACGCTCAGGGTTTAAAATGCTTTGTCCTTGCAGTGACGGTGGTACCGACACGATTTTGCAATACCTTATACAGGTTGCAAGCAGAATGACAACACTCAAGCAACTCGCACAGGTTAGTTATTCAACGCCTTGAAACGTATCATAATTTACTATGGAAAATAGAATTTTTTCGATTGTTCATGTGCGTTGGTCTTATTTTTTCAGCTCCAAGATTTTATAGATGCGTTGCCTGCTGACCATAAAACATTGGCGGATGCATTGAACCGCGAGGCCGTTAGCAGAGTCAAGAAAAATGTCAAGTGGGTGGAAAAATATGAAAAAGCAGTAGCAACGTTTTTAGCTGCACAACATTTGGATGATGTACCCGACGAGGATGGTTCATCAAACATTTCGCTTCCGAGCATTACACTTATCGGTTTCTTGACTCTCGCAGTCGTTTTTAGTCGAGCCTAAATGTGTACACCGACGGATAAATGAGGAAAAGAGATATCTCCATAAAGAGCATTTATTCGTTTGCACAAACGGTCCTTAAAAATGAAAATCCAGATCACTGGGTGCCTACAAAACCATCAAGCACGTTACATAGCATCCATAATGTGTAATGCATAAATTAAAGAGTTTTAATAATATTTTTGTAAATAAATAACCAACTTTTGTAAGCGTATCAAACGTAAAAAATATTTCACAATCTCGAATTAACGAATAAAAAATAGTTCCTGAAATGAAACAATTGTGCTTATTTATTTCACTTAGCTAGAAAAGTGGACCAGCCTGCTATGGTTTAACTAATTTTCATCAGGCGTAGTACAAAATCATCTGTTTTAACAATCCAGCAATAAGCATCACTTTGTATTTCTGTTCTTTTGGAGAAAAAGTGTTAAATTAATGGCACCTTCCAGTGCGGTCTAAATTGATGATCTTAACGTTTCATGCAATCGGTAGGAAAGAATTTTGGAAACTGACAATGTTGATAAAAAATACTCCTGAATGCGTAAAAAAAGTTTGTCCCAATTCACGAGAAGAGAGTCCTATTGAATGACCTTGCACCATCGAAATTGAAAGAAATTAAAAAAGCACAAATCAAAACAACGATTTATTCGGAGCCCAGAAGTTGAAGTATGTAACCAACTTCCTGAGAAAACACGGAAACAATATTTAAATCATGCTTTGCGACTGGGGTCAAACTCATGAATATATAATAACATTTGCGCCAATGCATCTCAATGTGAATAATCAAGGGAAGAGTTAATCAAAACAGCACGGCAACCATTGTTATACGAGTGGACAGATTTTCATTGAACTACGAATTTGATGCAAGGCTACATTGTGTACTGTTTAGTGTCTTTGGCTATCGCAAAAAACGGAATGGAAACATTGGTCTCTTCATAAAGGGAAAATAAAAATCAAAATGTAATGTCGTATTCAGTTATTCTTGAGGTCACATTCGTCAAGGTTTGTACGGTTCTATTAAGACGATTTTTTTTCTTTTAATTTGTCATACCAATCTGATGAATATTCAACCACAAAATCGTGGCATCCACAGCTGTGTTGTACAGTTCATGTCAGTGAGTGGACGAGCAGTGGCTCGTTAACATCGAGAATCCCTCACATTTCGTGGAGACTGTGAAAAACCAACCCATGTACGAATTGCAAAAACGGAATCAACGATGTGGTGTAAAAAAAGTATTGTCTTGGTGTCTATAGTGGTCGCATTAACAGCTTCGATTCCAGTAATTGAAGATGGCACTAAAATCACGGCGGAGACTTTGGAATCAAGGGAAGACAAGATGACGCGCTACCGTTTGCCAAATAATTCGATTCCGCGGCTATACCGAATCAACATTGAGCCTAACATGTCTGACGAAATTTTGACTTGGATCGGCGAATCCAGCATCGATTTCGAAATTTTGACAGTCACTAAAATAATAACGGTCCATGCCTACGAAAATATTGTAATCGATGAAAATGCTACAAACGTCGTAGATTTTGCTGGTAACAAGTACGAACCGATCAAACAAGTTCGTGACAGCGAAGTGGAATTCTTGAATATTGTATTTGATCAAGATATCCCGGTTGGTAATCATACTCTCAATCTGAAGTATCATGGTACGGACACAGAGCAATACATTGGCTTCTACAAGGCTGTTTTTGGTGTAAATTATCCGTAAGTCCAAGAAAATGTGAATCTGCGAGGATAGACTAGAGAGTAATTATTGGTCCAAGTAGAATCGAGTCAATCAAAAATCATTTTTTGATTGAGGAGGCTCGGTCACATCATACGGTCGAAAGAACTTTATTTGTCGACTTTTTAGAAAACAAATTTGTTTCTCAAGCTTCGAGACTTTTACGTGCAAGAACAACAGAACTATCAACTAAAATGGTTTGATGATTTATCAGCACAGTTTTAAGTGACAAATATCACAATATGAAATGACACAGTTTAGGGATTATACCTTCTGATTTCGTACCGAAAGCTGAGTTTACTGCTGGTCATTCTAAAAATAATATGCATTACCATCATTTTCAATGACAAAGTTCTTCTCGATAATTTTGTTTCCGCGCTTGGCTTTCAATCCAAGAAAATTTGTAATCGAACAACGTGATTCTCAGGTCTGTTGCAGCGACCCATTTCGAAGCGACAACTGCACGACGTGCATTTCCTTGTTGGGACGAGCCAGGTTTAAAAGCACGGTATCGAATGTCAATCAAGCATTATCCAAATTACACCGCAATATCGAATATGCCGGCAATTGAAGACATTAATACCGGAGATGGAAAGATTCTTACGACTTTTGAGACAACACCAGTAATGTCCATTTATCTGTTGACTTTTGTCATCTCTGACTATGAAAGCGTTTCCAATGAATTCGGCAATGTCACTGTATGGTCTGACAAAAATGATATGGATGGATTTGTACATATTTTAAATACTAGCCAAAAAGTTGTTGACTTCATGGAGGCTTACACGGGATTATCATATGGTTTTCCAAGAATAGGATCAGTAATGGTACCGCTTTATACATCATCGGCTACAGAACATTGGGGTCTAGTTAGTTACAGGTAATAATTAATATCCTTTTATCTATTGAACCTATTGTAATACTCGTAATTGTTACTTTTTTCATCCCATAAAAAAAAAAAATTCAATTGAAGATCGTTATTCTACATCGAGGATTATTAAGAGACGCGTTATCGGCTCGACGCCAATAATTATTAAAACCGCGCGCTTGCATACTCCAATATGACGATTTTATGACGTCACAAAGATTTCAAATCGTTTTCATGGACAAACAAGTTGGGCAAAAAATCTCTAAATTAGATTATAATTATTGACGACTTTTCATCTTTCGATCGGTCTTTGCTCGATTGAATCCATCCAACCAATCCCGAGAAATATAGTTGTTCATTTTTATGTTTCGGGTCGTTTCGAGATTTTTTTTTTTCTCGGAGCCAGAAAGACGTGAGTCCCGCTTGTTTGATTTGGACATACGTCCTTTGCGCGATTTATCTACAGTTGTCCCGGCTTGTTTCGCTTGGTCGGTCGTAGAGGGAGAGAGCAAACGGTAGGAGAAGCGGCCCGAAGATGAGCGGGGCGCGCGTGCGGTGGCGAAAACCAATCCGAGCGCTTCTCCCCCTCTCCGCTGAAATCCGTGTGCTTTCGCTGTCCCCGCCATGGTCGACCACATCCACGGCGGGAACAGCGAAAACAAACACCGAACAACAAATACATAATAAATAATAAATAATTGAGGTAAAAAAATTAATAATGAGGAATAATGGCATTCGTTCCATAAACGCGTCGAGACAGCTAGGGTGTTTTCACATAATAACCATTACAAAAATGCCCATTGGAATGAAAATGTTTGTTTAGGACGCCAATAGCAAGGTACGTTCCATCAATTGATACGACTCCAACACTGCATCGCGTTAATTTATTGATAGCACACGAACTATCACACTCGTGGTTTGGAAATCGCGTATCACCATCATGGTGGGATGATCTCTGGCTGAATGAAGGATTCGCCTCGTATTTCCAATACATCATCATGGCTGACGTAAAATTCTTCTCAATACTATAGTGTAATTTTTTCAGCATGTCGGTTATTTATGCGGATGTTGTCCTTCAAATACAATGATTCGTACATTTCGATTCAAAGGTTTATGGAGATTCGGATCTATTGGGACTTTTTGTTGTAAGTAATAATCAAGAAATTGCTTTTCCTTTGGATCTTCGCGAAACTGAGGTTTACGTCAGATACAAACCCATCACGAATAAAGAAGTCAGGAAATTGTTCGGACGGATTATATATAAAAAAGGTGTGAGCCAACATTTTTTGACCATAACAATAATGTTATGTTTACCTGTTTTTAAGTAACCATTTTCGTTCAAAGGTGCAGCAATTTTGCACATGTTCCGCAATGTGTTAACTGACGATGTTTTTCAATCGGGAATTCGAAAATACCTAACGAAACAGTGAGTCAATGAGAAACGGCTATACATTCCGACCAAAAGAACTCTTTAATTTCAAATAATTAGTAGAAAAAAAACACAAATGACCGATCAATTAATTATTTTCTTGCTAATGAATTATTCGAACGTAGAGTCAAACTTTTTTAATGGTCATTTATAGTTCCTACGAGGCGGTAGAGGCAGACGATTTGATGGCAGCTTTACAAGAAGCTTACGATGAGAATAACAATGATAAAGCTCCTTTGAGTGTCAAAGAGACTATGATGTCGTGGCTCATGCAAACCGGATGTCCCGTTATCAATATTACTCGAAATTATTCGACCGGTGAAACAAAAGTCGAGCAGAGAAGTTCACTACTTGAGGACGACGCAAAAAAATGGTGGATACCATTGAATTACGCGACAAAAACGAATCCAAATTTTTTGTCAACCTTGCCATCGAGTTGGATGAATGACAAAGAAGAAAATGTAACGATCAGTGGAATTGACACGGATGATTGGGTCATTTTTAACGTTCAAGCTAGTGGTTAGTGTAAGCTTCGTCAAGACCAACAGAATTATCCGAATTTACCACAATCAAAATCACCTCTGAATTTGCAGCTGATTGAAACTATCATGAAACTGTTCCATGCAACTGGTTAATGCTGCAAAGACATATTTTTGTTGTCAATTGTGAACAACGTGTTGTTTGTGAACCTAAACTTAAATGAAACGATTTCAAATCATCCGTCAACCGATTTTGTTTTTAATCGACCGCCAAAAACCAAGAGATGTTTATTCAATATTTTTTTAGGCTACTATCGTGTCAATTACGATGACGAGAATTGGAATCGAATCGTGGAATACATGAATACCGAAAATTACAAAAATATCCATGTAATAAATCGTGCTCAGATCATAAACGATTTATTTACTTTTATACCATCAGAACCATTGCGATACGGCAAACATTTTTGGCAATTGACTAAATATTTGTCAAGGGAAACGGAACATCTTCCGTGGAATCCTGCAGTGAATGCTTTTACAATGGTGATTGAATCATTGAAAGGCAGCAGAATTCAAGAAACACTGCAGGTTAGAATATCGTTCAAACGAATGATTCAGTGCACAACATGACATTTTTTTACAAAAGTGTTCAATAAAGAACCTCATGAAATTTTTTTTCCAAATGATTGAACTTTGAAAAATAAACGTATCTCAATTTCAATACTTCAATTATAATATTTTGATAAATTGCAGACATACATTCTCGGCATAATGAATAACTTTATAGAAAAAGTTGGTTATGAGACCAGTGAAGATGACGATCACATGACTAAGTTGTCAAAAATAAATTTGATCGGATGGGCATGTATGTTGGGTCACGCCGGATGCCGTGAATTTTCGTCTCAAAGGCTTCTTCAATATATTGAAAATCCTGTAGAAAACAGGTGAGTTTAGACGAGTGATCAAAATTTGAACTCTTTTATGTCATATTATCTACATGTTGATGATCTTGGAGCACATTAAACGTTGCCCTCGTGGATTAGTGCAACTGTGAATAATAACGAAGCGGCAACTGCGTACCAACGTATAAAATATTTCAACGAAACTCTTCTCGTGGTGTGGTTGCTTTTTGGTTCGAAACTAACTCGCCGTCACTTTTAGACGATTGCTTTTTGGTTCTATGTAGTTTAAGAAAGACGATTGAAACCTAAAAGCTACCGTATGACTTAGTTTGTCAATGGATGCTTTATGGTTGCTATTTGTTTCAAAGTAACCGTCGATCGTGCAGAGTTTATATTAGGGTAATAAGTTTTCTGTAATGGATTCATAATTGAAAAACAAGAGTTTTCTCGATTTACTGGTGTACAGTTGAATAATTTTCAATGATTTAGGATTAACTAAATTGCAGTTTACATCCGGACAATAAATTGGCAATCTTCTGTTCCGGGCTCCGTGGACTTAACGACACATCAGCAGAATATGTTGGAAACTGGTTACTTGCAAACGAAATGTTGGCAAACAATATTGGTTGCACAGAGAATCACGAGATCCATCGAAACTATTTAAACTCTTTAATAGAAAATACAACCCAACAATATTTGCTGGCTCCGACTTTAGGAGACATACTTGTAGCGAGCGACGAAAATTTTAATTTTGGCATCGACTTTTTCATGGAAAACTATCAAAGGATGACAAAAAAGTAACTATACAATCTGTTTCAGTACAAAAACTTTTCGTTCCAGAGAATTTTGTTTATACTGCCGTTTTTTTTTTTCAGTAACACTGAAGAACTTTCAGACAGTCCAAGTTATTCAATAATTGAAAATCTTGTTTTTCTGATTAAAACTCAAGCTCGGTTAGAAAAGGTACGTCACAAATGTAGGAATAGTTTTTTTAAATGTATTTGAATATATAAAAAGATCTATTTGTCTGACGTATCAGTTGTAAGACTGAGTCATGATCTAATGATTTGTTGCAGTATAAAAAAATTTTGGATCTGGACATTATCGATAAAAACAAGGAAGTGTCAAAAGATAAATTACTGCTTAAGGCTGAAAAAAATGTTGAAAGAACAGAAAAGAATGTGGCGGATCTATTAACAATGTGGGATCAACAGCTGTTTTCAAACAATTCAATACACGATACAAATATTCAAACTAACTAAGGTCCGAATAGCAAATTGTTTCCTTCGATGTAATAGGTTTCGTAGCGCAGTTTAGATCATTTAAATAACGTTGATGTGTTATTTCATTTATCATTAAACACTAATGAATGTCATATAAAATCCTTTGTACATATTTTCTACGAACATAAACTACTCATCGTTATTAAATGCAATTTTCAGATTCCTCCTTTTTTTCCAACAGACAGTATTGTCTTCCCAAATAAAATCCACAAAAATTCCTTAGACGATATTCTATTGATCATAGTTCATAACTTTTGATAAAAACCCTCTGTTTTTACCGATTACTATAGACTAACAATAGTTTAAAAGAACGGAAAAAAAACAATTTTTATTGATTGCATGAATAACGTATTTTGTGTAAAATTCGACACACATTTGTCAACGACAAACTTATTACTTCGTATAAATTTTCCGACTCGTAACGTAACCCTTATCAATTATCACGCATTGAAAATTATTTCATTCCGTTGCGACGTTGGAGTACGGTATATATAAGTTTCTAAGAACGTATACGTCGATTGAATGCCAGCAATCTAACCAAGTTGACAAAGTAATTGCTTAATCCGAGAGACCTGTTACAGAAATGCTAAATTGCAAGTTACTATGGGGCACATCCGACGTACAAAGCTTATAAAATTTGTGACATTTCAACGAGCACGACAGTGCTCGAGTTGGATGTCGTACAGTCAACTTCGTGAAAAACCACAAATATCGTCTCAGGTATTCATAGACAATTATAAGAATAAGAACAAATGAAAATGAGGATAAGGTCAATAATTTTTCAATGATCGAATTTAGAATTATGCGAAACGATAAAAACACACACACACACACACACAAATGTATGAAGTTTAAAAACTTATTACAACGACATCATCAAACAATTAAACAGTAAAGTTACGATAAGGGCAATCGCCCTTGTTGTAATTTTTCACACGTAATTCATTCATGCAAAGGTTCTTTAGTGTTTGACAAACTATTTTTCAACAATAATTACAACTCATAAATCATGGCACAGTTCCACGTCAATTGCCTATCATAGTCTCTCAATTATTCGATTGGTTGTATTAACCAAAATGTGGCCTTGTTTTATTTATACCATTTTATCTGGAACATAAGAGTCTTTTTTTATGATGGTTTCCAGCATAATGATGAGTCCAAAACTCCGGGGATGTTTCACCCTATTTCTATTGCTATTGCTGCACACCGAAGGGTCAGCAGCTACAGAGAACAATAAAGCGGATAAAAACGAAACATTGCAATATCGTTTGTCCAGAGTGACAGTACCGATTTCCTACGAAATTAAATTGGTACCCGAAATAATAGAAAATAATTTTACTTTTCACGGTGAATCAAAGGTTATAGTGAAGATCAACGAGCCCACGAGAAATTTGACACTTCACAGCAAGGATCTAACCATAGACGAAAGTGTCACGAGCCTCATTGGAACGAATGGAATGGAATACAGACCAACAAACCACACGTACGAGAACGCGACTAATTTGCTCATTATTGAATTTGACAAATTGCTCGCTGCTGGAAATTACACTCTTAATTTCAAATTCGCTGGTAAAATGCCAAACGTACCGGAAGGAATTTACAACAGTTCTTACACCAACGAAAAGGGTGAAAAAGTGTACGTTGACTATTTTCATTTATTATCTCGTGTGTGATTAATGAAATTCATTGAGTGGTAACTCATCGTTGAACATCATTCCAACTAAAAATGATTCAATTTGAATTTTTTCAATTTCGAAGGAAAATGTTCCACTTTACACTTTCGATTTTGATACTTTTTTTAAATGTAAAAATACCTAGTGATCCCTAAATACTCAATATTGAGATTATAAATTCAAAAATTCAACAGATGGTTAGTAGCCACGAAATTTACGCAGTTACACGCCCGCCGAGCATTTCCTTGCTGGGACGAACCAGATTTGAAAGCAACATTCAATTTATCCGTCAAGCATCACACCAATTACACAGCCGTCTCAAATATGCCAGTGCGCAATAAACACATTGATTCCGATGGAAAACAGTGGACCAACTTTGACGTCACACCGATCATGTCAACGTATCTTCTTGCTTTTGTTGTCTCCGACTTCGACTGCCTCCGTGATGAGAACGAGAAATTCAATGTATGCGGGAGGAAGGCTGTTTTGCCGTATCTCAAACATTCACGTGACGTCAGTCACCGTGCACTTGAACTTTTGGGAAATTATATGGATTACAAGTATAATTTGCCAAAAATGGATCAATTTGCGGTGCCTGACGCTACAACAGGTGCTACAGAAAATTGGGGACTCATTATATATCGGTAATCGAACCAATCATTTATATTCCGTCGACTAAAACAATACTTTGTTAACAGATTTTGAAAAACAGATTTCAATTGCACTTCAAAAGTATCAAAAACGTACTTTAATTTTAGTTTTTACCAAATGCGATGAAAATGCAGTTCATTTAATATTCATAGACTTTTTATTGACTTTTGGTATTTTGTCTTGTGTCTTTGCCCCCCTGATAAATGAAATTTATTGTACACCTTCAGTGAATCGTCATTTGCCTACGAGCCATTCCAACACCCTGTTTCTGGTAAGGAATACGTGACTCTGACTATAGTTCACGAATTAGCCCATCAGTGGATCGGCAATTTGGTGACACCTGTGACATGGAAATACTCTTGGATCAAAGAAGGCTTGCCAACTTATCTTCAGTATTATGTCGTCGATAAAGTACTTAAAAATTTGGTCAATAGTGAACTGACATGTTTATATTGTTTTGTAATTATTGTTCTGGAGATACGGTCATTTTTAGCTGTTTCCCGACTGGAGGCAAATGGACATGTTCGTGACACGAGTTATTCAGGAGGCGACTTTCAGTTTTGACGATAGCGATTACTACAAAGCCCTCGAATGGAGCTCCAATAATCCAGCTGACATACGAAGCAGATTCTCACCGCAAATATACAATCGAGGTTATAAATGCGCCCATATTTCTTTAAACAAATCATTTGTCAATTTTCAACCTTTTTTTCTCAAAATTTTGAACTCTGCTCAGTGATATTGACGAATAATCCATTTTCAATACCACGCGCCAATTTTTTTATTTCAATTCTCTGCGCGTATCTGCATTATCTCGACCATTGACCTCTTTCTGCAATCTTTAGGTGCTGCAATTTTTCATATGATGTCAAATATCTTAACCGAGCCTACTTTCAAAGCTGGAATTGTCAAATTTGTGAAAAACAAGTAAGTGCCCGCATTGAAATGCTTATACAAATTTTTATTGACCAGAAGTCAGAAAAAATCATTAAAATTGAATCAGTTTGATGAATAAAAATAGAGCTTCGTGGAATGATGATGAGAGGCATTTTTTTTTTACAGAATACAGCTTACAGTAATTTTTAGACCGTTAGATTTTTTGTTTAAAAATTTACCTTCGGAAAAACTTCGATGTCGAGTTTTAGACGTCTCTTACTCACGAATACAAAATTGCAGTCTCCGGATGTCTCCTTTCATTTTTTGCTTTAGTCATTGGCGAAACCCTCGTGAGCACTCAATAATATTCTATATTATTATTCTATTTGAATGGCAGCGAATACGGATGTATAACATCGGACGATTTGTGGAACGCAATGCAATTGGCATACAACGAAAGAGAGAAAGACTCTAGCACTCATCTGTCAATAAAAGAAATAATGAGAGGGTGGGTCGAGCAACAAGGGTATCCCATAATAAATGTGACGAGAAATTATGAGACGGGAAAAGTCGTTATAACACAAGAAGGAAATCTCCAAGGACATAAATCGAATCGCTGGTGGATACCAATCAATTTTGCGACCAAATCAAATTTGAATTTTGACATTGTGTCACCGACTCATTGGCTTAAACCGGGAGACGCGAACATCGTTATTGATGGAGTTGATAAAGATGACTGGATCATTGTAAACATTCAACAATCTGGTACGCATTGTTTGTCATAAATGTTTCTTTTATTTCTTGTCATGTAAGATAAGTATTTGTTAGATAAATCAAAATATAGATTTGATATTAGATATCAAAATATAGATTGTTAAAAGAAAAAGCTACTCGTTTTTGCATTGTAATGTTTTATAAATCAGGATACTATCGGGTTAATTATGACACTCAAAATTGGAAACGAATCGCCCAGTGGATGAATACCGAAATGTATGATAAAATTCCTGTTCGTAATCGTGCTCAACTGATTAACGATTTGTCGTATATGGTAACCAAAAAACGCGAAAATTATACGACATTCCTCGATCTCGTGACATATCTTATTCGCGAGGACGATTATCAGCCCTGGATTCCCACTTTCCACGCAATAAGGAAACTGCGACGAGCGATGTACGATGAACAAGTTGACCAAGAACTAAAGGTGAAACTTGATAAAAAATATGCACTATTTTTATAAAATGCGTGTCCAATATTTTGGAAGGTATTTCTTCAAATCTGATGATTTAAGTTCGTTCAAATTTTTTGATACCAATTGTCCTTTTCTGAAAAAGTGTTGAATTGACATTGACTTGACCGATAAATCAATATTTGTGAATTTTTTTTCGTAGAGATTCGTCCTGGGACTTATGGAAAGAGTAATTCATAAAATCGGCTTCGAAGATCGTAGCAAGTACGATTGGATAAAAAACTACAAGGCAAGCTACGATAAGCTGGACAGTAAAACAAAAGTAAGTGAGAATGAAAATATTTTTATGAATTCGGAGGAAACTAATTGCTGTCTATCAAAATTCATACTTCAATGGCCATGTTTAGAAATTCGTACCGACTGAAAAAGCCCTCGAAAGTATTTACACAAGTGAAGACTTTTTGACAAGACGTTTCCGGGCGAAATTCTTGTCGTTTGCTTGCAGTCTCGGCCACAAAACTTGCAAGGAATCGGCAAGCGCTCAGCTCCGCGCCAACATAGAAAACGCTACAGAAAATCCGTAAGTTTTACGAACAATGATTTATTCATTTCTATCAACATTCATAAATGTTCATCGAAGTAGCTGGAAGTATGCAATTTTCATGACTGAAAATAAAATTCTTTCCTTATGTTACAATTAAAAGAGAAAAATCATTGCTGCGTTTCTCTTTTTGCAAAATTTTTAAAAGGATCGATAAAAAGATCGCCTCTAGCAGGGCAGCGTATTAAAAAGTTACCTCTTCGGTCAATTTTTGAAACCTTGGATATATCTTGCAGAATAATCTAATAATGTTGTTGTACATCATAAAAGCATAAAATTTCCAGAAAAACATCTAATAAGTGAATTGTATTGTAAGAATTGTAAAAAAATTCTGTAGGTAAACGTTTTGGCTAGACTGCCACCTTGATCATTTGGTTTATCAAAGATTTTATATTTTCGTATGTTCAGAATAAGAAAGTTCTTTCAAAAAAATGACTCAATAATCTGCATACTCTTTCCCAGCATCCTGAAAATTTCTATTGATACGATGACTTGTTTTAGAATATCACCTGACCTCGTGGGTTGGGTTAATTGTTATGGAGCTGAACGTTCCGAAGATGAATTAATGAAAAGTATCAATGGCTCGGATATCAAATACGTAGGGTATCTCGGTTGCTCTCAAGATAAAACAGTTCTGCGTAAGTACGTAGATAAAGTTCTTTCCGGAGAATTCAATGCAACCGCCAGACAGACTCGCATAGCGATCGGATATCTTAGTGAGGATGGACCAAAAAACTTTGATCGAGCTCTCGACTATTTCATAGAAAACTTTGACACCATCTATAAACAGTAAGTCACAAACGTTTGATTTGTTTTTCTTGGCTAAATTTATTTTTGTTATTATTGACATATTTCATGATTGGCGATTTTTAAACTTGAAGACCGCTTCCACAACTAATCTTTCGAATGAGATATTAGAAAAAAATATTTTGAAAGACAAAGTTTACAAAATCTACAAACGGTAATCACGGTTTATTTTACCGTACTTTCATTCCACAGCTTCGAGAAAGATTCATCAGATCAGAAATCAGCGTCTGCAATCAACAATCCAGCGGTATCAATCCTGAATGATTACATCTGGCGAACTCGAACGCATGACCAGATGGAAAAGGTATAAAACGAATTATGCTTTAAGAACAGCAAACAAAAGTTTGAAACCCATACAGAAAAATAATGATATGCTGCTCTTACTTGATGATGGATTACTTCCCTTGCAGATAAGAGATTTTGTCACAAAGGAAAAATCTCGGATACCTTCAAGAATTGAAGATTGCATTGCAGAGCAAACTAAGAAAATTCAGTGGAGCGAGGAAAATGCTGCAGTGTTGGGAGAATGGCTTCACGATCACTCGTTAAATAAATCGGAGTAATTACAACCCTAAAAATATAAAACCAATATATGTGATTCAAAGATTATGCAGTCGAGGCTTTGCCTTTTCTACAATGAATTGAAAAAACAATGAATAAATATATGTATACAGATGAATAAATCGATCCTTTCTCGACAACGAATCCTGAACTGTATAGGTTGCCAATCAGGGTCGATCCGACCCAAGCCAAAATCGATCTTTGGTGTGAGAATCTAGTTGCACTTATATTTTCAAACTTCAACTACAATGAAACTGATCGTATGCGTATAGAGGGCCGAGAACCTCCTACTTCACCAGGAACTGGACGATTGTTAAATAAAATGTTTCAAAAAATACCCATCCTTTTGAGGGTTATGAGCTCGAAAACAGTAGAAGTTAACGATGCTGTGACTAATAATTTCTGCCAACAATATGATTGAAGCGAATAAACAGGTCCAGAAGAAATCCTAATGTGTCATAACAACCTAGTGAATGATTTTTCCTTTCATTCATTCGTCTCTGGATAAATCGGAAATATTCAGACTCCAACTAGAATAACTACGTAAAATCTTCGCATTATCTGATAAATACGCTTGTGGGTACGACACCATATTCAAGTCACCTAGAAAGTTAAGAAAGTTATATAAGAAAATTGCGTTGCAAGGAAATAAACGCTACACCAGTTATCATCGATCACCGATCAATCTAGATTTTGATCAATTGTAGATCAATGGATATATATTTAAAAATGTAGAATTCATTTAAAAAAAGCATTGTCATGAAAACGACAATGTGCAATGTCACATGATCTGAGAGAAATGCGCTATGAAATTGTGTCATGATAGTAAATGCTATGATTGCATCTTTTTCATCCATATAATCCCTGTTCAAACTGTCATAAAAGCGTTTGTATACTTCGTTATCTGATTTTTTCATTACTTTCTTCTATCATTGTTTCATAATCAAAACCTGAGCAAAATTACAAGAGGATGATGTCGTATACAGAGATTCGTGTTTTTATTTATTTCCCTCACTTTGAGATCGATGTGAACACGATTGGACTTTTTACCATTTATCTCGAACTGGTTTTTTTTTCAATTAACTCCTTCAAGACATTTTATCTCCATCTTCTACATTTTAATTTTTTTATCATTCATTACTGGTATCATTTTTTGAAGTGAATCGATAAATGATCCAGTTCAGCACCCAAGCTTTTTTTCCTAATCGTTATCAAAATACGCATCACCCAGCGGTTGATATCAGGACAAAAAATCTGATGAGAAATGTTGCCTGGTGTAACGTTGTCTCTTCGACTTTTCGAAACCAGTGGCTATTGTCCAATAATTTGATTTTAATTGATACGATTATAAGTGCGCAGGATGGCACATAGCGTCGTTCTTGGCAATACGTCACTGTCAAATGCGGATTGACTAATATATGCGTAAAGAAAAAAGTCACATAATGGTTGGAAGCTTGATTTGTATCGGAAATGGGTTTAAAAATGTCCAGTGGTCACAGCACAAAGATAAGATATGGAAAACGATCTTATAAAGTTACGACGGTGTTTCATTCTCTGCTCATTTTTACATTTCCGCTCATTGCAGCATCGTATTGTTGAATAGTATTTTTCTCCGTTCGACTGTAGCGGATTTTCGAGATTCCTCGAGAGTTGCACGTGAATATCTATGATACGAAATATAGAATCATATAAAATATCTAATCACACTCGAAGTGAATAGGACGCGTTGCAGTCGACTTAACGCTTCTGTTATTAAACGCAGTTTGCTAAATGCGCTTGCCAATCTTACTGCGTGATTTGTGATCTGCATTTTCAAATCATGGCACTTAAAATAAGTGACAAATAATTGAAAAAGTTTTTCCTTAGTGGCTGGATTTATTAACAACTGTCAGCAAACTGTGAAAGCAGAAAAACAACAGGTAACATTAATTAACAGTTCTCTCAAAACGGCGTCTCACTGTTCAAAATTTTGTTCTAAAATTTTATCAAAGATTGAAACGGTATCTTAATAAATGGATTGATAGTCATCATCGACGGTCAATAATCATGATTGATTGATTTCTCCGCTTCTTGTTGGATTTCTGATACAATCAGATTTGATTACCGTTTACAAACGGGTCTCTTGAACAAAATATGAGCAATTCTGCATCAAAACATTCAATGATAAAGCGCAAATCTTTTATCAAAATGAAACTCCATATTTCATCGATTTTTCAACAAACGATCTCTTTAAGATCTCGTTTAAGATATATTAAAAATAACAAATACAACGAAACTCACTTGATAATGCTAACGGAGGATATGTAACCACAACAAATCGTACATAAGAAATGATGTAAATTTGTGAAATAGTCATATTTGTCCCATAGCAGGCAAAATGAAGTCCACGTGGGTGACGATTTTCGTCCTGATAATGGCGATCGTTTATGCCGAAGGAGATATTAATCAGAGAAAGAATAGATTAGAATATACAAAAGAGGCAGATGCAGGAATCGATTACCGTCTTCCAACAACGATTACGCCAATTGCCTATGAAATAACGCTGCATCTTCTAGAGAAAGAAAATTTCACAACTTTCGACGGTACGGTTATTATCCAAGCGTCTGTTGATAAACCGACAAACGAGGTTGTACTTCACGCCGGTACGATCACCATACTTTCATATAAAATTTATACTCCAAATGAACCCTCGATGGAAGCTTACGACACTGAATACGATCCCAGAACCGAAAAATACAAAATTTTACTGAATTCGACACTTTCGGCAAACCAAAATATGACGATCGCAATAAAATATCATGGAAATTTTAGAAAGGATATGATTGGACTTTATCAAAGTTCCTACATCAATAAAAATGGCGATATAAAGTACGTTCGAACATAATTCCATAAACACGATAATATAATGTTAGGATATATAATGATCAACGACTTCCAAAATTACAGATGGTTGGCTGCTACACAATTCCAGTCTATCCATGCAAGGCATGTCTTTCCCTGTTTCGACGAGCCTAGTTTTAAAGCAACTTTTACGTTTCGAGTTTTGACGTCAAAGAGTTACAAATGCCTGAGCAATACGCCAGTTATGGAATTGACGGAAATTTCGTAAGTTAAAAACCACAGTGGCTGGAAAAATCATTTTTCTGATCTTCCTACGAAGGATCATTTTTGTTTGAAGCAGAATTTTGTTTCTTTGGAGCCAATTTGTGATACGAAACCCAAATTAAATATTATCAACGCTCGATGAAAACTTTAATAAACGAAAACCAACAATAACTTTATTCTTTGAACCCGAATAACGTCGATGTATTTTTTAGAGAGGAGCGGGTATGGTCAACGTTTTACAAGACTGTTGATATGTCCACCTATCTCCTGGCTTTCGTTGTTTCGGACTTCTTACGTCTTCAAAACAATGTCGGTAACTTCAGCGTTTGGGCTCGACCTGAAGCTATTGATGATGCTCAATATGCTCTCGAGATTGGGCAGAAAGCCATTCAACAGCTAGAATCCCTTTTCAAGATGAAATATCAGCTTCAGAAGATGGACATGGTCGCTATACCAGATTTTTCAGCGGGTGCTATGGAAAATTGGGGTCTTATTACTTTTCGTGAAACAAGAATGCTTTATAATGAAAATGTCTCATCTGTGGCATCGCAGCAAAAAGTTGCTTCGGTCATCGTTCACGAATGTGTTCACATGTGGTTCGGGAACTTAGTGACCCCAAAATGGTGGGGTTACCTTTGGCTAAGCGAAGGTTTTGCTAGATATTACGAGTACATGTTGACAGCGAAGGTAAGACTCATGAATACAAACACATTTTTTTCACTGCCTAAATCGTTAAAGCTAAAAAATTTTTTACTTAAAAGTTGCGCTGTTCATGGGATTGTTTTAATATGAATACGAGAATCGCAGAAAAATAGAGTAGAGAACAATAGAGAAACGCGCCTAACTACTTTTTTTCACATTGCACTATGACCATGTTTTTTTTCAATATCAGCGTTAAATTCAATTTTAATTCGATAAACTTATGAACGAAATACGTATAGGATTTATGATAGAATACCTGTCGAGTTATCCCAAGCGAATCATTATTCATCGTTTTGTTTTTATTTATTTATTATGTGACATCAGCTTGAACCAAGCTGGAAAATGGATCAACAGTTTGTCGTGAACGAATTGCAAACGGTGTACGGTGCAGATGCCCTAGACTCTGCGAACCCAATGACCAGAAACATTGTCAACGTAGAACAAATAGGAACATCAGGGGACACTATAACTTATGCGAAAGCTGCTAGTGTAATACGGATGATGGAACTCTCTTTTGGATCGGATGTCTTCAACCTAGCCCTACGAGAATACCTAAATACAAAGTAAATCGCAAATTTTATGCATATTTCAAATTTAATTGGAAAACTCTTTTATACCCTAATTCACGATTTTATAATACTGGATAAAAAGGTTATTTAGTCCTAGCCCTGAATTGGTCATTCAATTAAACTGATCACTATTTTATATTCAATCTTTCATCAGACAATATAATTCAGCAACTCCGGAAGATCTGTGGATAGCTTTACAAAAAAGGGCTGACCAGAAAAATCTAAACCTCGGCGCATCCGTCGAAACGATCATGAATACATGGACCAAACAAGCTGGATTTCCGGTTTTGTCTGTCAGCATCACCAACGGAACAGTCAGTCTCAATCAAAAACGATTTTTCCTACGAAATGGAAATTCATCAGCTGCCAACCAACTTTGGTGGTTGCCAATCACTTGGACTAGTGGAAAAAATCGAAATTTCATTTCAACCGTCCCGAAATATTGGCTCGGTCGAGAAAGCAATGAAATCAAGATTTCAAACGATGAGAATGACTGGATCGTCTTCAACGTCCTCCAAGCTGGTTATTATCGTGTCAATTATGACAAAGATTCTTGGTACCGTATCATCGATACCTTGACGAGTGAACGCTTCGAAGAAATTCATGAAATAAATAGGGCGGCTATAGTCGATGACTTGCTAAATCTTGCGAGAGCAAATCTGTTGGATTACGATACTGCTCTCACGGGGGTGAATTATATCAAACGAGAGACGAATTATATTCCATTTAAGGCGGCATTCACAGCCCTTGAATATTTGCACGACCGTTTCGCTGGGCAACCAAATTATAACATCATTAAGGTAACACCACGTATACGAGATTTTTACATTTTTTCAAAAATATTTTATACTCGTAGACATCTCGCTTATACAGAACTTTTTGAAAACTTCTCGTCATTTAAAATTCTATTGTAGGCTCACTCACTGTCGATCATAGAGAATATATACAAAAAATTGGGATATGAGGACCGTGTCGACGATGATCGATTGACGATTTTGTTGCGGCAAAAGATCAACAATTGGGCCTGCAAATTCGATCATGAAACGTGCATTGAAAAATCACGTTTTTATTTCAACGAATGGCGAAATAATTTCAAGATGTACGTGGATAATATAATATTTTCGTTGTTTACAACAATCATTTCGTCCTCGCCCAAAACATGGAATATTTTTTCTCCAGGGTACCGAAGAATCAGAAAGAAGCAGCTTACTGCTCTGCTATAAGACACGGAAATTCTGAAGACTGGAATTTCTTATGGGAGCAATTTTTCGAGTCCAACTGTGCCTTGGAACAAGCTGTGATTTTAGACGCTTTGGCATGTAGTCGAAATAAGACTATTCTCGAAAAGTATACATTTTTTATGTTCAAAAAAGCAGCTTTAGTCAAAAAATCTGAAAATTGTGGTGGGCAGCTTGGTTTTCAAAAGTTGACAAAAACAAAATCTTGTGCAGAATCCATAACGAAGGAATTTGCAAAATTTCTATTCTCATCATTTGAAAAACTCAAGTTGTTTCTACATCCATACAATTTCCTCAGTTTTTCCTGAAGTGAATAAAATTAGATTTATTTGACCATTCACTGAAATTTGGAATAATCATTTGACAATTTTTATAGTTATTTGTTGAAAGCAGTGACTCCATTCCACGAAAATAGAATTCGCAAACAGGACAGCGCAACCGTATTTAAAGCAGTTTACACCTCCAGTCTCCTTGGCGCTGAACACATTTTGGATTTCGTGGAAAAGCACCATTCGGTCATGGCACAATAGTAAGCAATGAAAAAACCAACATGAATAAGCTTCAAGCTCGAAGAAGAACACTCAAAAAATAGTCGATGTCCATTCACTCATCACATTTATTGAGCCGCATTGCAACAGTATAGACCAAAAGTGCAAAATCATGGTCTACTTTTTACATCAGCATCTGTAGGAATTAGTAATGTGATGTTTTCAAACCATTTATTTATTCCATCAGTTATATGGTGGAACGTATTCTCACATTTTTTCGTATTCTTTTCGTGAGGTCATTTTTATTTTGAAAATTAATGAAATAATTAATTTAAATTTCCAAATTTCAACGTAATATGAAAATCTGTTGTACAGAGAGTTAAGCAAACTCATTACTCATTAAATAACATGTATCTCATGTGTTTGAATAGAATTAAAAAAAAAAAACTTTATCAATTGCCAAATTTTAGCGATGGTGGCTATGGAATGGTTGAAACAGTATTGTCCGGGGCTTCCCGCTATTTTTCAACGGAGGACTTGGTATCTAAATTCGAAGCTCTAATAAACAATAATTCTGAAAAATTTAAAACCATTTCGAGCTCATTGAATACTGCTTTGGAATTGGCGAAATACGAATTAAAATGGTACGAAAAAAATGAAGCTGATATAATGAGATGGATGGCCAAAAATAACAAGGCGGATGATACCAGCAACACCACCGATTATCGATTACCAACTAGCATTGTGCCCAAAAGTTACGTCATTACATTGACTCCATACATCGAGATAGGAAAATTTACGTTTGACGGCCACGTCAATATAACAACGATCGTAGCGGAAGCAACGACAAAAATTGTGCTTCACTTTGACGACATTGTTTTTAATTCGCTTCTTGTAACCGCGGACGGGAAAAATATTGGATTGAAAAGTAGGGTGTCAGATGCAAAGTACAATTTCATGACTCTTAATCTCGTTGAGACCCTAACTGTTGGGCAAACCGTAATAATCGAGATCGGTTATACGGGACAATTGAACAACGTTATGAGAGGCTTTTACAGAAGTTCGTACAAAGATGATTCTGGTGTAACCAGGTAAACAAATGCTTGATCAAAAATAAGTGAAGTTATTTCAAACAAGTTCACACTTTTCTCTCAATTTCATTGTTTTTTTTTTGTTTTTTTTTCATTTTCCATAAGACCACAAGATTTTGATTGAAGCATTGAATCACATACAGTAATTTTATTCTTATTTTCTTTCAAGAATACGTTGAAAAGACACTTTCAATCCGAATATATGAAGCCATGAATAATTGAAAATTTTCATATTACCAATTAATTGAAAAATGAAGTGAGTTTCAATTTGACTGGTCCATTGTTTTTAGATGGTTAGCAGCTACCCATTTGGAGCCAGTTGGTGCTCGAAAAGTGTTTCCATGCTTCGACGAACCAGCGCTAAAAGCAACTTTCGTCATTTCTGTCAACAGACCTGCTAATTACAGTGCAATCAGCAATACACCTTCAAAATCGTCGGTCCCCGATGGGTATGTATGCTTCATGTATAGTGGAGCTTTCACTCGGAATGTGTGCATTTTCGTTGATCGTTTCAAGTCCGAATATTAATTAAATCGAATAACTCGAATCTTAACAAATAAATCTTTAGTAAAGGGCGAGTGTTGGAAACTTTCGAGGAAACTCCAATAATGTCAACGTATCTCGTGGCACTCGTCGTTTCCGATTTTGACTCTCTCGTCGATGAAAAAAATAAGTGTGCAACGTGGGCAAGACCGAATGCAATTCAACAAGCCGAATATGCACTATCCGTTATGGCACCTTTGCTGAAGTTTTACCAAACGGCCGTTGATCAACCATATCAACTGGTGAAGCTGGATATGGTAGCATTGCCGGATTTTGCCTCAGGGGCAATGGAAAATTGGGGCCTAATCACATATAGAGAATCTAATATGCTCTACGACCCTGCTGAATCGCCAATAACGTCCAAACAATCGATCGCGAATGTTATTTCTCACGAAATATCGCATCAATGGTTTGGCAATCAAGTCAGCCCAAGATGGTGGAAATATATCTGGCTCAGCGAAGGATTCGCAAGATATTTTCAGTATCATGGAACAGCAAATGTACGTGGATATAATTATTTATAAAAAAAATTACGATTTTCCAATCATTCAGCAAATTTTTTCAATTTTATCGTCTCCTATAGTGCAACTAATTGAATTTCTCTGCCATCTGCCACTTTTTTTCAACTCACGGATCGAAACGCTGTTCATTATTTCTTCATTGGAATCAGAAAATTCCTCAATTATTAAAATTTCTCACTACTCGTGATCATTTCATAATTTTACTATATAATCAAAAGTAACACGAGTTTTTAATGATTTATTCATTAAGCGCCACATTTACGTTAATGATTTTTTTGAAATTTCATTTCGATCACACCACTTGTTGTAGGTGGAAACCGAATGGGGGCTAGAATCGCAATTCGTTATTGACCAACTTCAAACGGCTTTCGCGGTAGATTCTCGAGCATCGACTCATCCAATGACTCACGACGTGTACAGTCCTACAGAAATCAGTAGCATTTTCGATTCAATCTCTTACAATAAAGGTGCCAGTGTAATTCGCATGATTGAGAAATCATTTGGTCGTGACATATTCTGGGGAGCTTTGCACGATTATCTGGTTGCACGGTTGGTATTAATCAAGATTTCTATTCATTAAGTCAGTCCGCCTGAGTAGATGAGCAACAGAAATTAAAAGTTGAGGCAATATTTACAAAGTACTATCTCGAGGAATAATCGCTTTATTCGGACAATTCTTGTTTTGTGCTAAAGATCATGCGTCCTTCGAATGTATACGCGAATTCCTTTGACACCAAAATTTATCCAGCACCTTTTCCAAACATGTCCTTTGCGATACTTACCATTTTGGGTTGAAAAGTTATCGGAAATAAAAATAAACGAATATAGTTACGAGCTAGAAAAGCAGATCGCAAAAGTTGCTGCATGGTTAAAGTTTGAGATCGATTTTCGACTTAATTTCATTTGTTTGTTCAGTAATAAATCTTCTTTTTTTTTTGTAACACGCAGAAGATACAACGACGCAACGCCAGAAGATCTATTCGAGGCGTTTCAAAAGCAACTGAACTCGACCACTTTAAATATGAAAAGTTTACTCGAAAAATGGACTACCCAAGCAGGTTATCCTGTTGTGATGGTAGAAATAGGAACAGGAAACATTGCCCAAGTCCATCAAAAAAGATTTTATTTAAAAGACTACGAGGAATCCGCGGAAGAAACGCTATGGTCTATTCCTTTAACATGGGCTTCGAAATCGAATCCTAATTTTTCAAATACCGTGCCAAAGTATTGGATGAGTGAAGCATCGGATTCGGTGGAATTGAACATTTCAAATGATGAATGGATCATTTTCAATGTTCAGGAGTCAGGTACAGCAATTTTTTTTTTTTTTTGCATCAAAGGAAAAATGATGAACTTGTCGTTACATTTTTTAAAATAATTGTTTAAGGTTATTATCGAGTGAATTATGCATCTGCATTGTGGGAAAGAATAATCGAGGTTCTAAAAAGCAATGATTATGAAATCATTCACGAAGTCAATCGAGCCTCCCTTATTGATGATCTTCTGATTCTCGCTCAAGCCGGTCAGCTTGATTATAAAACAGCTTTGTCAGCAACGCAGTATTTAATCAATGAGACCAATTACATACCATGGCGTGCTGCGTTCAATGGACTCACATATTTAAATGGACAATTCAAAGACAATAACGAGATTTTCGAACTATTCAAAGTGTGTAAACTACTTTCAAGAGTTTTATTTTGTAAAAAAAAGTTCTACTCTTCGTTTTCAATGCACTTTTCAGACACACATTTTGACGATTCTAAATCCGATCTACCAAAAACTTGGGTTTAATGAAACAGCCACGGATTCACATTACGATAAACTTTTGAGGAGATGGGTAATTAATTGGATCTGCAATCTTGACGAAGAAAGCTGCGTTTCTTCATCGCTGAAATATTTCGATGCATGGAAGTCCAATTCAATTTCGTAAGTCATTCTCTGTTTTTTCAATACTCTCTCATCATTTCCATTTTATTAATTCAGGCAAATCTTTTTCATATATTGTTGCATTATATCACGTATATTTTACTGTCGGAATTTTTCGGTCCGTTATTGTTATTGTTCAAAAAACAGATAAAATCATTTTTCTACGAAATTCAAAGAACGTCTAGAATTATGTGAAAAATTTCGTAATCTGCTACTCCAAATGCCTATGCATGTGAACTTTCAATTAGATTGTAAGGAAAGAAGTATTCTCTGAAGAATTAATCTCGGAAGTGTTTCAATAAAGTTAACAAAATTATAGTGTAATTAATAAACTAACGCGTAATAAAAACGTGCTTTCCAATTGTTATGGCATGAATTCGTAGAGTTCCAGTGAATTTACGAAATACCATTTACTGTACTGCGATGAAGTTTGGCTCGATGGACGATTGGGAATTTTTGTGGAAAAAATATTCAACCACAAACTTATCATCAGAAAGAGATGTAATTTTATCTGCCCTTGGGTGTTCAAGAAATCCGAATGCTCTCGAAAAGTATGTCAAAGATATCAAGAAATGTTTCCATCGTCCTGATGAATTAAAAATCACAAAAACTTCTAAATATTTTTTCAGACTTCTGACGCAGGCCATAACTAGAAGTTCGGAAATTCGATTTCAGGACACCTCTAGTGTTTTCTCTGCTGTATACACCTCTGGATCATTCGGTGCTAAATTCACACTGAATTTTATCGAACGCAATTACATGAATTTGTATAATTAGTAAGTATACCACTCGATTGAGCAATATGCTCCACCAGCTTTGGGAATTCTTGATTCATCGAAATATTTTTTGTATGATTTCAGTTATGCAGATTACAGCAAGATTTCAAAAATTTTGGATGGAGTTTCTGCTCAGTTGAAGACTAAGGAAGACATCCTCAAGGTATTTTTGATTGTTACTGTCTTAATCATTGATAGAAAAGTGATGAAATGAAACTGAATTCCTAATGTTGAATTTAACAATTTTTCAAAGTTCCAACAATTCATCGAAAACCATCAAGAAAGTCTGAAGCCAATCGAGTCATCGATGAGGGATTATTTAAAAACCGCATACGAAGAGCTCGAGTGGTACAATAAACACAGTCCTGAAATCTTCGAATGGCTTGATAAAACGTATCCAAGTAGCGATTATCGTTTACCGAATAAAATTTATCCAGAAAGCTACGAAATCTACCTGAAGCCTTTCCTCGATGAGAAGAATTTCACATTTGACGGTGAAGTGAATATAAACATGATTGTCACAGAAAGCACATCGAGCATTGTTCTGCTTGCAAATGACTTGACGATCCATGAAATAATCGCTTTCGTCGATGCTGTCAATATTCCTGAAGTTTCGAGTTATACGATGAACGCGACGAATCATCGATTTACTATTTATTTGAAATCGATTGTCCCTGCTGGTAGTAAACTGTCTCTGTATATTTCTTACACCGGTTTTCTTAACGACAAAATGGTTGGCTTTTATCGCAGCTCATACGTTGATAAGAGTGGAAAGACTCGGTAGGTTTGTGTTGATATATTAAATTCAAGAATAAGTGTCAGTTTGAACGAAAATAATGTTAAATTCTTCAAAAATTCTCAATATTTCTTTACTTTCAACAATTTATTGCAAATTTCCCACCGATGACGGTCATCAACCAGCAAAATAATTTATAATTTTTCAATTTTACAGGTGGCTGGCAAGCACTCAATTTGAGCCCGTGTATGCAAGGAAAGCATTTCCATGTTTCGATGAACCGGCTTTCAAAGCAAAATTCACAATTCATATAGAAAGGCCCATGGATTATCGGACTCGCAGCAATATGCCATGGCTTATTTCCAACCCATCCACGTAATTAATATTGACCATTTTTCCGATTCATAATATCGAGTTATTTAAATTTTATTTAATAGCAACAAAAAACCGCTGAGCAAGTTTCAAGAACTGTATATTGCGAACTATTTTTGAATCTATATTTGACTTTTCAGAACGTCCAATCGTATGTGGGATTCGTACCAACAAAGTGTACCCATGTCTTCGTATCTCGTCGCATTCGTAGTGTCAGATTTTGAATCACTGAAAAACGACGCTGGGAACTTTACCATTTGGGCCCGACCGGGAGTTCTTGAATATGGTGCATATGCCCTGGAAGTTGGTCAAAAAGTTCTCAGCTTTCTGAATCAATTTACGGGAATTGATTATCCTATTAAAAAAATGGACCTTTTTGCCATTCCTGATTTCCAAGCTGGTGCAATGGAGAACTGGGGTCTCATAACTTTCAGGTAATTTTTATCATTTTCAGGTACGTCGTCGAATGAATTCACTTATTTTTTAAGCCTTCATCACAACTTTTCGATTAATCATCATTTTAATTCGTTTCAATACAATAATTCTGTTGTCATTATTGCAGAGAGTATGGTTTACTACAACACGAGAACGTAACATCTGCAGTATATAAAAAATATTTGCACACCACCGTGGCCCACGAGATCGTTCACATGTGGTTCGGTAATTTAGTAACCTGTGATTGGTGGGATTACGTTTGGTTGCACGAGGGCTTTGCTCAATATTTCCAATCAATTACGGGTGATTATGTAAGTTAAAAATTAAGTTATACTGATTATTCGACGAAATCAATGGTCTACACAGCAAACCTCAGTGATTTTCAAACCCTTGAATCTTTGCTACACGAAGAAAGTCTTGAAATGACCTCAACATTTTTTCGCCACAAATAGGCAGCACCAGAAATGAAGCTCCTTCAACAATTTGTTGTCTACGAGCTGCAATCTGCGATGCAGTTCGATTCTACACCATCTGTCCATCCAATGAACAATGACGTCGTTGAACCAGTGGATATCGCAGATTCGTTCGATACAATTGCTTATGCTAAATGTATGAAAAAACACGTCATTATATTTTGAAAAGAACTTTAAAAATTCACCAATTCTATAACCAATTGATTATTAACATTAAAATCATAAGCTCGGGATATAAGGCAATAATGATTTATTGAAATGTCAATTAAATTCAGCCGCCAGCGTCCTTCGGATGATGCATCACGCATTGGGAGCCAAAGTTTTTGAATCGGGGCTGCGCACGTATCTGGAAAAAAAACAAATACCATAATGCCATACCCGGTAATCTTTCATTGGCGCTTCAACTTCACGTGGACAAAGAGAACTCCTTGGATATGCCGGTTGATTTATTGATGAGCAGTTGGATCAGCAATGCCGGCTACCCAGTTGTAAATGCAACTTGGACATCGGGCTTACTGACGTTAAGTCAAGAACGTTTCTATCTCACACGTCCAGAAAATAAAATGGAAGAAGCTGATATTAAATATTGGATTCCAATATCAATGACAACTAAATCCGAATCAAATTTTACGGACACTAGTCCTGATTTTTGGTTCGGTGAAAAACGAATGAATTCATCATTGACCCTAAAAAATGGTGAATGGTTTATAATCAATGTTCAAGAGACTGGTTACTATCGCGTTAATTACGACGTTGATTCTTGGACTCGTCTTATATCTGGTCTGAGGTCGGAAAACTTTGACGGGATTGATGCAACTAACCGAGCCCAGATTGTCGATGATCTTTTTAATCTTGCGAGAGTCGATTACATCACTTACGACCTTGCCCTTGGTGTTACGAAGTATCTCGAAAAAGAGGACAATCATCTACCGTGGAAAGCATTTTTCAATGCTATCACATTCCTGAATCAACGCTTTGATGCCCATGACATCGGTGTAGACTTTGCCGAATACGTGCTCGGTCTCATTCAACCACTATACGAAAAAACTGGCTTCGTTGATCTGCCCAATGAAAAGCAATTGCAACAACTCAACAGAGAATTGATACTCAGCTGGGCATGCAAACTGGGCCATCCGGAATGCATTAAAACAGCGCAAGGTCTTTTCAACAAATGGAAAGCCAATGAAAATCAGTGGTTGGTTTTTTTGATACTTTATCATCGTATAGAAATCTCAAAAATCACTTCAGAGCCGAGAATTACATTTTGTTGCAATTTTTCTTTCATCATTCTCAAGATTTTTCTATAAATTCTCGAGAATCATTAATCGTCATCCAAAGATCGATACACAAAAAATCGATTAAACCTGATTTGGATTCTTTTGAACCTAATTTCAAAAATGTTCGATCAACATTCTTTTCAACGTTTCAGGATATCACCAAACGCAAGGACTGCTGTATACTGCGAATCTATTAAACACGGATCTGAAGATGATTGGAAATTCTTGTTCAATCAGTATGAAAAATCAGAATTTTCCAGCGAGAAAATTATCATTTTGAAAGCTCTAGGTTGTTCGAGGAACACAACCACGCTGAACAGGTGAGAAAAGAAACCATTTTGAACTGGTATAATATTTACATTGTACAAATTGATTTGATTGAGAAATGAATTACTGTGAGTAATTCCGCAATGATTCTTTCCCTGGTCTCATTTAATATATTATTCCCTTCATTTACAGTTATTTGAAACTTGCAATATCTGATGACAATACAATTCGGACTCAAGACGTTAATACTGTTTTGGACTCTATTTCAAACGCTGATAGTTTTGGCGTCGACGCTATGTTAGATTTCTTGATAAATAATTACAAGGACCTGTGGAAATAGTGAGTAAAATTCCCCTCCCCATTCTTAGGTCTCTACATTGATTTTTTATATTCGAATTGGGGACGCAAAAAATGTAAATGGATACCGTACATCATAAATTAAAATCCGAGACATTCAAAATATTGTTTTTTTAGTTACGGCAGCTGGACCAGTGTGGCAAGCGTGTTTGGAAAGGTTGCTGGCAAAATGTCGACCGAAGAACAAATTCAAAAGGTACACTAAAAAATGAACTGATTATTAATTATTCCCATTACATTATTTATTAATTAAGATATCAAAAATAATCACCTGTACAATTATATTTGTTATTTAACATTTTTGTTGATGAATTATGAAAGTCCAACACTGACTATTTTCAAAAAATTTCAAGAAAATTTTCAATATTCCACGTTACTTTCAGCTCGAGCTTTTCGTAAACGGTTCGACGACCGAACTCGCTGACATAAAGACGTCCCTACAATCAGGGGTTCTTGTTGCTAAGAAAAATTTCCAATGGTACGAAGATCATAAAACGTACATTCACGTTTGGTTGACAAAAGCACCAGATGCAACGGAACCTGATGTCGAGCCGGACAAATCGCCGGATCCGGGTTCAAGTTCCATGCAAACATCGAGTTTGAGTCTCGTTACTTCAATGCTGTACCTCATTTTCATGTTTTTTAAACTTACGATTATTACGTAGAGATAGTAATATTATCAATTATTCATTATTAATTAATTCTTACTAATCAATCATTATTCCTTGTTATTGTTCTTGCCGTTCATGGAATAAATGGTATTTATAATTCTGATTAATTTGGTAGTAGCGTCCTTCTTTTCTTACCTTTATTATTTATTATTTATTCGTGGTTCAGCAGACCCTGCACACTCGTTGTGTTCGCTGTCCCTTTGTAGAAACACTTGTGTCTCGACGCGTTTATTGAATAAATATGATGGCATATTTAATTCTGTAAATTTGTTATTATTGTTATGTTTATTATCAATCCTGCGTATACCCTTTGGATTTTTACGATCCCTCCCTTCACTTTTATCCCCTCTACACTGTTCCTCAGGCCTTCGAGTCCCCCCCCCCCCCCGAGTGTTGCAAACAGCCACTCTTTCCTAATGCACTACTGTATCGCAAACCCACGAGGACCAAGGTAAACTGTGGAAAACCTTGGCCAATACAGGTCGTTATGTTTTGACTGAGTTTCAGTTGGTGAACACCATCAGAAACTCAGCGAACACTGCCTCCCGCGCAGTGATTGACACGCCAGCCGGTGCATGGCTAAGCGGTCACCCAATCAAATACTGACCAAAGTCGATGCTGCCTAACGTGTATGATCGCCGCAGCTATGCGCCGACCGATTAACCATCGCTATCGGTATTCCTTATTATTCATTTTCTTACCTTTATTATTTATTGTGGATTCGTCTGGTAATGGTGAATCGGCGACCGCACGGTCGACCAAAGCGGTCACTTAACTGTGGCGACCACGGGGACAGCGAAAACGCACAGATCACAGCGAGTGCGTGGGCCCGGGGAAGTGGGAAGAGAAGAGAAGTGAGGAGAGAGAGAGAGAGAGAGACGGAGCGAGGAGCAAAAAGTGGTAGCGAAAAAGAGCCAACGCTATAGGCGCGAAAGCGGTAGAGGGAAAGCGACGCACGTAAGTTTGTCTCTCTTGCACGTGGCCCGCGATGGGTGGGGGTAAAATTCATAATATTACCGATACCATTATATACCAAAAAAGATATTTTGGAATCAATGGAAACGCATTTTTGTAATAAAATAAATTAACACAGATTGTGTACAAATTCATACAACTTTTATTGATCGCAAAGTACCATGTAATTAATACTATGTGTAATGTATTCTTACGAAAACGAAAGAAGAGTGTAAAAATTATATCTTAACAACGTTGTATCTTATTTAATCGGTTTATTTCTCACAATATTTCAGGAAGACTGTCAACAAACGATTCGTAGAGTAAGAAACTTTTTGTCGATTCAAAAATGAAAATAATTGTCGGTATTGGTTAAAAGTTACTGTACTTTAATAGCAACGTGTGGTTCTGTGAGACTGGACGTTCGTTGGCAATTTTCTTTTTCATTGCATTCAACTCAAATATATATTTTCGAACTCCACTGTATTTCTGTATATATATTTTTAGTTTTTTTTTTCTCTCTAATTTGGATCGTATTACAGAAAAATGAATAAATCAGTCAACAAAAATGAACATTACAAAAAAATGATTCAATCAATTAATAAAAATCATTGGAGTCTGATCGAGATTCTTTGCTCGGACTTGAGGTTCCAGTTTTTGTGCTCCAATGCTGATACAATAATGACTCGCTCGTATTTATATTTACAATTACATTAGGTAAGAAATCACTTAATTAACGTTAGCGAAGGGCAAAAATCACACTCGAGTATCGCATTTTGAAGACGTCATCATATTTGGAAAAACTGTCATTGAATGCTCAATTTTAATGACCAATACAAGTGATGATTGGAAGAAATATTCAGAAATAACGCACACTCCATAAACCATATAATAATAGCTTAGTCTCTCAATAGTTGCGTGTGCCGATCTAGTGATCGATAAACTGCTCTTAGCAAAGTAACTTACGAATGGAATCATTATGTATTCTTTTGCAACCAATCCCGAATCATCGGATAATTTCTGTCCAACCATCGAACGTTGCTCTCGGCTTGTTCCACGGATTGTTTGATGGTCCGTGTTTTATCGAGTTCTTTACTGTGCTCTCTAGCGAATTCCAATAACTGTGTGAAAACAAAGATTCGCATTGTGAACATAGAAGTCTCGTAGAAATATGAAGAAGGGAAAATTAAAATATCATCTCATACGAATATAACCGAACAATGTACTTGTTTACTTACGTCTTTCAATTCATATTTCGTGTTGATTTTCTTAGTTGCAGATTTTACAATGTTGTTCATGGTTGACAGAGACGACCCACAACTGTGACAACAAATACAGAGTTGAATTACTGACGAAAGGAGAGCAGTAAAATGTGTTGCGAAAAAAAAACTATCACTTTTTTAACAACGAATTAATATCATTTTCTGTCACTAGTATTTGTGAAAATTTTGAAACTCATTTTCTTTCATTTTTTTTCCTTTCAAATTTAGAACAATCTAAAATATATATTTCTTCTAAGGATCCGAATGAATGATTCACATGGAAAATCGATGGTTCACACTTACTGTTGCTTGAGACGATCCCAATTATTTCTCAAGAAGCTGAAAACCAATGGTTGGCCAATAACGTTATGTGATACAGCATTGAATACACGGGGAGAGTCCTGCTTTCTTATGCCTGAATTTTCAGTGATTGCCCACTCGAGATAACGGCTGAGTATCCAAGTTTCTCGGCTACAACCAAGAGCAGACAGAAGCAAATCCTTCTCAGAGCCAACGTTCGTTTTTTGATACCTTTCCCAGGCGAAATCCCACTCTGCTTGTCCGCCAACTCGAATGGCGGTACAGTAAACGACGCTTTTTAAATTTGGTGAAATTCTATGAAAATTTCGATCATTGTTATTCGTCGATTGAGGAATTCATGATAAAAAAATTCTATAGTCAAAGATTTATGATCAAATATCGAAGATATTTACGGATTAGTCCTTTCGGGGTCCGGAGAATTTCGCCATTCCTGGAACGAGCGAACGGCATTTCGGACACAATTCTCATGACCGAAAGTACAAGCCCAACTGAGAATGTCTATGCGGGTAAATACTTTGAGTTGCGGATCGTCCGCATTGTCTTGGAAACCAACCTGCTCGTAAACGTTCTTCAACAAGTTCAATACGAAGACCTGCAATGCCATTAATGTATTATTTCAACGCCTTTGTGTTATGTCTTTATGTCTTATGTCCTGTGACGTATCTTATATCCCATGAAATCGAAATAGTATTCAAAATATGCTGCAGTTGTTGTTTGTGGGAGCAAGATTGAAAAAATTGTTGGAAAAACTTACCCTGAATCGATCGTAGCTGGGTAAGTTGACAAGCATGTGATCAAGATAATTCATCGCTGTCAGTGCTGCTTTCCAAGGCACGTATTCATTTTCATGAGCCAAATAAGACACGACGCTCAATGCGGTTGAGTAATCCAGCCTTCCGGCCCTCGCTAAGTTCATTGCATCGTCGATCAACTGACCTCGATTTATTGTTGCTATGTCCGTGAAATTGGGACTCTTCAGTTGTTTGATTATGAGCTCCCAATTCGCGGGATCGTAATTAACACGATAGTAGCCTTGAAAGTGAAGATAAAAAATCTATTGAAATCACTGGTGTCGCAAGTGAATTGAAATTTAATCATAATGAGAAAATGAACGTCAATTGAAAGATTTTTAATATATTTGGTGTGAAAATTAGTTTGACAAAAAAGTGTTTACCAGTTTGTTGAATGTTGAAAATAACCCACTGTGAACGACTCGCACCGATGTTTGGTAAATTCATCGATTTCTGAGCCCGCAACCATGTGGACGGTTGGGTACGATTGAAGTCACGATCAGCCTCAGTCGTGTACGTTATTGGTACCCACCAGAAAGGTTCTGATTCTTCGAAAGTTGTTGTAGTTGCATTTCGAATGGTGAATCGATCCTATAAAAAGTAATTCGCACTAAGAATAAGAACATTTGGTACTGAATTTTATTTTATAAAACTATTAGCAATAGAACGCTGAAAGGTCTTCAAAAAAATCAATTGACCGCTGCTTTACACATCAAAAATACCGTTTAAAATAATAAATTGATCGAATATGTATTTTCAAGAAGATTGAAAAAAAGAAAAAAATTCTTTCCAATTAAATTCCATAATTAGAGTTAACGATTTTCGATCTCACCTGCATAATATCAGCGCTGCCAACATCGTAATTCCTTGTAACGGTAATAACGGGGAAACCAGTTAGCAAAGTCCATGTGTCCATAATTTGTTTTACCGTAACGTCCCGGCTCAAAACACGATCTTTCCGAGCTTGTTTTGTCAAGGCCTCCCAGAGATCATTTTGTTCAGCACTTCCATAAGCTCTGTAAATAAAAAAACAACGGTGAATATAAAGCGTTAAAATATTGTTGTCCAAATAATTATATTTCTTTTATTCCTGTTACGTTACGTACTTCGCGCGCAGGTAATTTGTGAGACCCTGTTTGAAAACTTTTGTTGTTAAAAAGTGATCCATCATCCGAATAATAGAAGCGCCTGAACAAAATCGTTACTCATATTTATTATCAAATGACGATTAAAATACAAATTTAATAGTGTCGTTTTGAAATCGATGAATTGCAAACGAAATATCATACCTTTGGCGTAAGAAATTCTATCAAATATTTCACTTATTTCTTCTGGATGTCCGACTTCCACCGAAACTGGATGAGACGATTCGAGGGCATCGAGAATAAAAACAGGTTGCAAATCGTGGACGATAAATTGTTCGAGCACCTTCCAATCTGGTTCAACCTGCAAGGAAGTAATTAGCAATACATCATTGCGTACTGTGATTGGAAAAGCGGTTTCTTAAACGAAGAGTTTTATTTAATTTTTTCAACAAAAAATACTAGTTTTTTAAATTTCATTTGAATTCTGTAAAATAATATAATTCAAGTGCTTGTAAATTTTTATGTAAAAGTTCATATAAATGTATATTTTTAAATTTTTTATTCATTATTCATTGCTTGCTTTTATATCGAAACATGATTTGGTGAGTGTTGCATTAAAATAAATGAGAAGAACAAAGAAAACTGACCGAATTCATTCCGAGGTATTCGACGTAATTGGCGAAGCCCTCGTTCAGCCACAGATCGGTCCACCAGCTGGGAGTAACGAGATTTCCGAACCATTGATGAGCCAATTCGTGAGCAACGATGGTAGCAACTCGCTGTTGATTGCTGCTCGTGGAGATACCTTTTTCGAAAAGCATGGCCGTTTCTCTAAGAGAACAAAACAAAATGAATGAATTGAATGACATTAAATCAATGTGAATCCAGTAAAATGTTGAAAATGTGCTTTGCTGATGAAAAAAAGAATCAGAGTGTGATATTTTTTGTTTTCACAAAAATATATAATTACCTGTAAGTAATCAAACCCCAATTTTCCATGGCTCCTGCAGAGAAATCAGGTAAGGCGACCATGTCTATTTTTGGCAGTGGGAACTTTATTTGGAAATAATCTTCGTAGTATTTAAGTATCCTTGGTCCGATGTCGAGACTGTAACGGGACTGCTGAATCGCTTCACGACGAGCCCAGACACCAAAATTTCCATCAGAAGATTTCAGAACCTCGAAATCGGTAACGAGAAAAGCTACAAGATAGGTTGACATTGGTACTGAACGTTTGTAGTGATCCCACACATAGTTCGGTACTTCTGGGCTGTTGGAAGCAAAAAAAAGCACAAACAATGAGTTTAATGACGGAATGAAACAAAAAATCTGCTAATTTTGAAAAATACATGAATACGAGGTATCCTTCGAAATGGGACATGGTTTTTTTACATACAGTTGAAGAAAATGACACTGGAAATCAAGTGTCATTGATTAACGTTTAGAAATAATAAAAATAAATATTCTGAACGAGCAAAAATCCACTACGCATAACTCACACTGATTGTGGCTCACCCTTCCTGGGCATGTTGGAAATAGAGGTCATGTTTTGGGGCCTTGCAATACTGATCTCAAACGTCGCTTTGAGCGCTGGTTCGTCGAAGCATGGGAAAGCTCGTCTCGCATCCGTAGGCTGAAACTGGGTGGTAGCGATCCATCTATAATGCATAAGGGCAAACCGAACCTTCTGTAAACAACAATCATCCCTTCGTTTGCACACCACGTGTGTGTATATATAGTCAGGTTAACCGTTATCGGTTTAATCAAAGCATCTTCTCTTCGTCTCTTTGTCTATGGCTCTCTTGTTTGGTTTGCTCAAGGGTAAAAGGGAGGGTGGAAATGCGAATAGCTCTCTTGCAAGCTTAAGCGGAAGTTTTCTCACTTAACGTTTTGTCCATAGCTTTTAATTATTCGCAATCTCCTTTGTACACTATTTCCATTAAAGCTCATTAAAGAAAGTTTCAATGAAACCAACAAGAGAATCGTGAAATATTGATGTTGACGAAATAAGACCGGTCGATTTTCTGCTTTTATTGAATTTAATTTTCGATTACTCAATGTTAAATTATAAAATTTAAGTACAATTCTACAGTCACTCGGCAGACCAAAACAAGTGAACTGGAAACTTTTTAATTACAGCGGCTCAGTGTTCGTGACATATTTATTGCTGACTAAGCGGTGGACCACTTGGTGCACCAACTTTCATAAGGACTATTATGTCGGTTGGAACAATGAACATTTAATTCTCATTAACGTTTTTGGAGGACTATTAAAAGAACCTAATAGTGGGAGTCTAATCAATTTGTCGTGGTTCTTAGAATGAACGATGAATTGATCAGTTACAGTTAAGTTTTGGCAAATTTGGCTACATCGGACATCAATGATTTGTCATTTGAAATGTACCAAAATATGCTCTGGTAATAAATCCCCAGCGTGCTTTTTCTCACTTAGTATTTTTAAAAGTTCATGAAATATCTTTCCGATTCCGTGTCTAGAATTGACCCTCTAAATTGAGAAAAAATAAAATAAACACTCAAGAAATTCTCACCGCGTTTGATTGCCAACAGTGTACGAGCTTCGGTAGAATCCATCCAGATTATCGTTCAGATATCCAATATACTTGAGCTGAACGAGATACTGTTTTCCTGCTTTAAGAGTCTCTGCCATTTGTAAAACGTGAAACTGTCTGGCAGTATCATTTACTTGATCTACGATTTCGATGATTCTATTTTTGATAGGATCGCTAGAGTATTCCGTGACACTCGTAAGTTTCTCATCGATCCTCATATCAACGGCATGGAGGCTGATATTTTTAGTATCCATTGTGACGTTCACTACAATATTGACCTGTTAATATGAGAATATGTAACAATGAAGATTTTCAAGGATTCATTACTTCCGAAAGTGTCTCGAAACTCAGAAGTTCAAAAGCATAGAAAAATCGTTCGTACCTCTCCATTGAAGGTGAAATTTCCCTCCCAAATGAACGGCATCAAACTAATTTTGTAAGAGTCAGGGACTATCGATTTTGGCAATCGAACGTCTATTTTTTTTTTATTCATCGTAGTCGTTGCGAAACTACGTGCCGATTGGAGAACCGCATTGTCGCCAAACTCGTCGAGTGTCCTCACCGCCTTGCCTTCGAGACATGGCGCAAAATGATATACTAATAAGCCTGTTGCAACAAGACACAGTAGAAACACAGCGCCCAGTAGAAAACCTCCGCATCGCGATATCGTGCAGCCGTGCTTCCGGCCAAACGTTGTGGTGTGAGGGTCCATCATAGCCAAAACCTCGCGAGATTGGGTCATATCATGGATAAACCTGGAAAAATAAAAATCAGTTAAACGATATGGTTACAAAGTATTGGACCTAATGTGGGAATATAAAAACTCAAAAAAACAAAAATAGGAAAATCAAAGGCAATTGAAAAACGAAGAACTGTCATTCAGAATCACCATTTGATTCAGAACTACCTGTGAACAGAGAATCAAAGTTTTTCCGATTTATTTTAGGTCCCTGTTAAATTATTCATAAATAAATAAATAAAATACTTTATTGTTTTTGAGTCTCGTTAACCCTTGCCATTCATTTTGATCGGTTTCGTTTTTCGTTTATTTACTGCCAATATGGTTGATGTCAATTCTCGTAAAATGAAGGAGATGAAAAATATTTTGATCGTAACGCCGATACGACTTGACGAAGGTAATCTCGGCATTGAATATAGTAATACAACTGTTCGAGTGTATCACCGTGTCAAGGATATATAGAAATATTAAACGAGTATACAAGCAAAACAAACTGTGTGTATGAGTGTGCCAAACATTACTTTTTTACGAGAAGGCAAAACAATTAGCCGATGGCGGTTAAAATTATTATGCGCAGCGCGCCGCTCAACCAGCAGCCATAAACTTTCGACTCGATCACGGGTAGTGTACCGAATTGTCATCACTACAATATTTCATCGTAGTGTATGTAGACCGAGGATAGTGATACCTTGCAAAGTGGAACAAAAGAAAATGCCTCCTCGTGAAATCTTCATTCGAGAAGATAGTGTCGTCGAACTGTAAACTATCCAGTACTTTCTGCCTACACGATCAGAATCATGTATTAATTAATGTTTTTGTCAAATCATTGATTTCACTACATTCGAACATTTGTACACTAGACGTATTTGTATTTGTATATTTGTACTAATGGGAATCTACTATAAATGAGCTCGAACTGTTAGGAACTCTCGTTAATCCCTAGAGGCGTACTTTTGAGGTACGATTGCGTTCAATGTTCGCAGCCAGGATTTTCAAGGTCGCTGATGAGAATCCAGACTGAAAATCCGAAAATAGGCGAAAGTTTTCAAACAATACAATATTGTTTATTTGGCTCTAGTGCTGAAATGATTGTACTTTTTTTTTTTTTACACGAAATTCTGCAGTTTTAACTTTTTGTTTATGCATAATATTTATAAAATTAACAAATCAGTGTATATATTATTTGATTGTTCATATGAATGCCATGCATATAATGTGCAAACGAAAAATCCGGTACTTCTTGAGATAGAAGTAATTAAATTATGAAAAAAGTACCAGAAAAAAGGGGGACTACTTCAAGGAAACGACTTAAATCACTTAAGCTTTGATCATTTTGAGGAAATCCTTGATGATGTGTCACTATAACAAATTAAAGAGCTATCAAGAACGAAATCACAGCCAATCTCGAGTGAGTTGAAAACAGTATAAACAGTTTTTGCAAAAAAAGAGCTTGTAAGTAAAGAACCACGATAAAGCCAGTGGAAACAAAAACAAACGAAAAAAGTAACATCCTGCATTATTGTCAGTTATAATCGATTTCACCGATGCAAACGGGTATTCGTAATAAAAAATTTCAATCGAACGAGTGGCAATTACGAAAATAAAAGTATAGCGAACGATCGTATAGTGGAATAACCAGATCCGGTAGGAAGCCGGCCGGTTGAGAGCTTGAATGTTATCATCACGAGAGTATATGTTATAGGTATAGCAAAAAATCGTTTAGAAAGTAAAGGACCCGAACCTGTAAATGCTTGTACCGGATAAAATTTGTAATTAAATAAACTCGTTTCACATTCATGCACAGTTTTTTTGGTCACTTTTCATTTACGTTACCGTTACGCGTGTTAATATGTATTTAAATTTGAATATGTAAAAAAACATATATCATCACGAGATAAAATCTAACAGAAAATAACGAATTCCTCAAGGGAATAAAATTAATCAATGAAGTTCCAATCATCTACAAAAATAATCACATCGGTCGTTGGTTAATTGAAACTACTGAGATGTTTTCCTGATTTCTGTTAATCTTTAGAGCAAATTTCCTACCAGGTTATCACAAACAACTTTTCTAATCAAGATTCGATATATATTCGATATGTTAAATGATTTTTTCTTCGAACACGTAACCGCTGGGTATATATTAATGAACTCACTGTGTGAATCACTCGTTGTATGATGAAAATTGTACACGATCGAATAATGAACAATCCTCGACTTGCACTGGTGCACGTTGCAAAACGTTAACTACGAGAAAACTCAATTTAATTTTCGTATAATATATTTATGAATTATGAGTATGGACGATGTGGAATTCAACGTCCTGTCGGTCGGACGGTCACCACGAGACTGTAATAGTGTGGGCAGGCGAGTACATCGTTTGAGAACGAAGGCAATGGCACCTTCCCCGTCTTTGATGATGCGAATATTGTATGGTAGGCTTCGGCCCGTGATTTCCTTCTGTCACTCGTCTCGAGGACGGTGACACCTGCGCGAGACCGCAAAACAGTTTCCGGTTTACGCTTCACCGGAAGCCACGAGCAAATCGAGAAATATGTGTATTTTCACGGATGTAATTTAAATGTTTACTTCGATAAAACAATAGTACATCTGAGATACGAAAAAAAAAGAATTGGATATCTTGTGATTATATAGAGGATTTTCAATTTGAAATGAAATGAAAAAAAGTAAAACAAAACGATCTTCACAATTGATATTTGAGTCTTTCTTGCATTTTTCTTTGCCTGATTATTCGGCCAAATATTTTTCAACGAAAACGAATAATAAACATATAATTAAAGAAAAATCCAGGCCGATTAATGCAATAGAAATGTTGTCATGACGCTGTGTTTTTTACACAATGAAATTTCGATTTTATGTTTGCTCAGGAATATATCTGATTCGAATGTTATTATTTTTCTTTTACGTTGATTTTTCGAAGCTACATGGTTGTCAGAACTGTTTGGAATACTGTGAAATATGTTGTATATACAAAACATCTACGTATATGTCGAAATAAGCCGATGGCAAATTTAACGGTACTCGGCGAGATTACAAGAGTTTTGCGCTTGTTATTCAATCTCGTGTGTGTTCTCTATACTCACTTGACGAGACACGGCAAATAATAATCCTCATTCGCAGTCAAGTCGTATCTTCAATCGAGTTCGTACATTGCGAAAACTTTCACGAAATTTTCTTCACATCGGGCGACTGTTTGTATGTGATCGAAGAATATATTAAGCAAATTTGAAGCCACGTAACGATCATTTGGCCCGTTACGTTGTTGGCAAACTGATCGAACTGACACCAAAACGTTAAATGATAAAGTACTTTCACAGAGTCCCTTGATTTGTCCGAAAGTAAATACAAACACACCTGTTACATCGCATCATCGCTAATGCATTGTTGACGCACCAATTCTCTTAAGAATCATTTCCCAAAAAAAGATGAAAAACATTTGGTGTCAGCGAAAAGATTGTTGTAATTTGCAAAAATAATAACATTGACAGAAAATGTTGAAATCGTTTTCGTATTGTTTTGGAACAATCAATATCAATTTGTGGTAAGAAAAAAAAATCAGTGAAGAACTCCAAAGTGTTTACACACAGAAGAGGCAAGTAAACAGTTGAAAAAATATCTATACGGATAATGAACAAAATCAGTGAGGTGCTAGCTTGATATCGAAAAATATACGGGTGAAAATTTCATGGCCTAAAAAACTATCGACACACACCGTTCATTTCTATTCCCTCAAGAAACACTTGCAATCGACATAATGTAATAAACTGATTGAGCACGCGCCATGGTTCGATTCATAGCACCGGAAACCGAATCGTGCATCATCGACATTCATACACATTCGTGCAGGAAGAATCGGTAAGCCGTCCAAAGAACCTATTCAATTTAGCAGAAGCCAGTTGAGTCAGAATAATTATGCATCATCCTTTCAACGAGTATAAGTTTATATGTTCTTCAGAAAATGTACGTTCTTTGTAGATGCGGACTTATACATATATGTTGTAACGACTTTTCTCGTCTCAAGCCGCCAACAAAATAATCCTACCCTCGATAATTCCTGGGCGCCCGTTTAAGAATTGACTTAAACAAATTTATACGGAATTTCTCGGGAATAAGACGGTTGTTACCCGGCGGTAGCTTTTTACACAAAAATGAATTGGTAGAGGGGCGAGATCTAGGGATTGAACTAGGAATATTCAAACACATTCGAAACACGAGAATTCCGGAATTACAAACTCTTTTATTCAATTTAACTTGGAATTTTCATATTATACTCGATAACAAAAATAGTTACTTTCCGGAAAAATTATAATCAGTTTAACAATTTGAACAATCAGAATCGGTCAACCATCAAACAACAATATCGATAACAAAATACTTAAACTATGGACTATCGCTTGTACGGACCAAATTCGGAATTCGATCCTCTCGGCAATTCTTTTTAACTCAAAACACCAAGCAAGTCGCGAAAGATTTTATACTGCGAAACAGACGATAACGAACTTCTCCCAAACACGAGCGTACCCGAAACAATATCGCTTTTTAACCAAAAATTCCCAAAATCCCAAAATTGAGCTCTCAAAATCGAAAATACCAAAATCTCAAAATTCAAAGCGAAACGACGGCTCACGGCTACGGTTTCAGTAGATGAAGTTCCGGAAAAGACCACGGAACTTCTCTCAATAATCCGGGAACGTCGAGTTCTTGATCGGAAAGGTCACGGTTCGGAAAAAGACGTCTGCCCTCGATGTCGTCCCAAACGAGGGTCTTCGATAATTTTGGGCAACGCGGTTACGCGGATTAGGGTCCTATAGCCCCCCACCCTTCGCCTACTCGCGGGAAACTCTTAACCGACCCGTCGAGAATATTCGCTCGATCAACCGCCTCCGATAATCATAATTGTCGTTATTTCTGATCAGATCTTCTTCCGACGCTACGGAAATCGACGACAAGTCCCGAAGAGTCCCGATGCTGATGGACGCATCTCGAGATTAGACAACTCCGGGTGAGGGCTTCAAGCTAGCGACCCTCGCTTGAGTTGTAACCTGTGTCGATGCTAATGGTGACCTTGCCAACCTTTCCTCTCTCGATAACAATCATACCGTCGCTCGCTCGTACATAATAAAAATAATAATAACAAAATAAATCTAGAAAAACGAAGTACGCTCGCATTTGACCCTTTCGACTTTGCGAGAGAGAAATTCTTTCTCGAGAACGGGAGAACGTGTTCTCCCGTGCGGTGCCCAAAATCGAAATATTTGTGACGTGCCAATTTACCACGTCGCAATGTAAACACACAGAGAATTTCAAAACTTGGAATTCCCAGGAATATAGTCACTCCGTGAGTCACTATATACGTTTCGAACGAATCCCCATTTTCATTATTTTTATATTACATTTTCTACATCATAGCAAAGCTTTACCATCCTACCATCGAAGAATTCCACAACATGAAATCAATTTTTCATGTTATTCGATTATATGAGTCACGATATTGGTAGCACATTTTATCCCGGGGAATTAAATAACTCGACGTTTCTGAAAAATATTTTATGAATTGTCTTTATGACTGGTATGCGAGCATAAAAGCCATTCGTTGCTGCAAATTTTTTTTCCTTTTGAGTCATATTTAATTTAACTACACGAACACGCCTGAGTGAATATTCTGATAAATATGTTGAATGATCGACACAATACCGAATATCTAAACGATAATTTTGCATTGGATGACCTTGTTCAATTGAAAAACTTTGCCTCCTGAATCAGAGTCTTTGTCTTCTTTAAGTCTCTAACATCACGAAATTAACATTCATCGAATTTTTTAGTCGATCCGTGAACTATCGCTCGATGTTTTATCACTTTTGTCAGCAATGAATGAAGGTGTAATGCTGTCATTGTGGTCGTCACGCCTTCACACGTTTCTTGAACAGTACGGGACAACTTAAAATGACGAATGAGAAAATATTACGCAAGAGAAATAATTTTACGGCTCGATGCCAACGAGGCACGCTCTTTGATATTTCTTCAGAGTAAATTTTGCGTTAAACACGTATGTATTCTCGGATCGTCCTTCGTCCAACGCTTGTTTTACTTCTCTATTATTACCCTGAGAAAATTAGTACAGAAAAACATGAGAGAATAACAATTTTTCAGGTCAAGTTCACAGACATTGTTTTTTTTTAAATAGTCGGTCATATAATAATCGTTTTTATAATAATCGTTCCTCAATTGTATCAGTATTGTGATCATTGCTATCATCAGAAGCAAACTGAAAAGTTATTTATTCATAAAACGGTGACAGGCTAAATTTTGATGATCGATTTTTCAGGAAAAAATTAGAAACGTTTTGTATTTATCGTAAAAATGTTCTCCAAAAACACGATTCTACAGAACAATACGACCTCAAGCGAGATATGCGAGAGTGTCAGTTTGCTCTAATTTCACACTGACGGTTATCAATCATTTGCAAACGATCTGACACAAGGCTTGGAGGCATTTGTCCATGTCGATATACGAGCGTCATCACTGCCGCGCAATCTCTCCTGTCAGAAATGTACGTGCGCTCAATCAGAGCGCTGTACATCTAGTTTCCCGACGACAGGGCATAATGTATTATCACTCAACATTTGTGGAAGACATTTCAAAAATGAATGGCAGAACCGTCATTTGGCTTGCCAGAAAATGTTCAAAAAATTATTCGATAGTTCAATTTTCCTATCGACTTAGCAACTAGGTTTCATTTTGTGTCAAATGCCGTTCGTTGCATATTCAGGCAAAGAAAAAAATCTCGCTTTATCACCAAAACTTGATTCAAGGCTTTTATTTGGATCCTTCGGACGAGATTTATGAAAAAATGAGAAAGAAGTTAGTTTCTTGCAGCTCGTAAAGGAAAGTTCAACGACGACACTTCCTCTAGTTTGGATATATTCCGAACTTAGTTCTCTGGACTGACCATGCAGAGTCGCAACTGTCACAAATAAGAATCTGTCACCTATTTGAACCCTTTCAATGCTTGGGATAGGTATTTGAATGAATTATGAAATTCAATCAATACTAAGATACTCTCAAAATAATTTCTTAATTACTAAAAAGTATCAAAAAATGTTGCCTCCTTCTCTTCGACGTACTTCTTGAAAATGAAATGAACACATCATTTTTGTGATGGTACAAACCCAATAATTTATTATTATTATTATTAATTGCTTCCCCGTTCGCGATCAGAAACTTCCTGCGTGTTTTTCCTGTTTCTAAAAATAGATATCGTCTTGAGCGGAACCACTTGAGGCCAGTGGAGTTCATCCGGGTGTATACGAGTGCAAATAATCGAATTTCTTCGGCTATTTAACATCAAATTTCTTGGCATGGATCGAATGGCTCACGTCCACGATATTTATCGTGTCCTAAATAAATATGTATATATCGTAAGGAGGCATAGGGGTGTACGATCATCTTGAAAATCCGGTGGACCTTGTGTAATTCGAGACCGATGTGCAAGGAAGATACGACAGACAGCGTCTATGTGCAATATGTAGAGTGCCAAAGCGCCCCGGAGCTTCGCATCCTTATGTGAGGTGTTCTTATGCACCAAAGAGACGCGCCCGGTTAGTTGGTTTGGATTACACAGTACTGGTGTCGACTTACAGGAACTGGATATATATATATATATATAACGCTACTTGCTTGGTACCGAAAGGGAAGATTAATATACACATAAATATATATTTCTGCAAACGTATGTATATGAATGAATGTCGAGCTCTACAGGTTTTGGACGATCTTCATGTTGTTTTGGGTTTGTATTATGATTAGATGAATATTCGTTACGAATACGATTCAAATAAACCGCAGTGTAGAATCTCATGCGAATCTCTATATTTTTATAGGATAAAATTGATCGAGAAAAATAATTGAACCGAGCTAATGGTTATACTCATCAGAAACTTTCATAAAAATAGACGCTTTGATTGAAATCATAATTTCATCAGTCATTCTTTGAGCTCTCCTGAGAATTATTCGCCCACACGGAAAAAGTCCTACTTCCTGTTTTTTTCATCACACGATTCAAGTAAACCGCAGTGTAGAATCTCATACGAATCTCTATATTTTTATAGGATAAGATTGATCGGGAAAAATAATTGAACCGAGCTAATGGTTATACGCATCAGAAACTTCAATAACAATAGATGCTTCGATTGGAATCATAATTTCATCAGTCATCCTTTGAGCGCTTTCGAGAAGTGTTCGCCCACACGAAAAAAGTCCTACTTCCTGTTTTTTTCTCTACACGTGTACCCTTATCCATGCATCCTCTCTCTTATATCGTTTTCCATCGCAACAGAATACCTGCTTCCGGGCGGATATTATTACTACGGAGCTGCTGCCCCAAACAAATATTTGGAGATTTTTTCTTCTGAAATGCTAGTATTGAGTAATATTGAGAAGAAGATCGTTAAAATGACTTCAGGCTTACGATTAAGGGTCCAATAGGAAAATAAAATACCGCCTGGAACACTGAAGATCCCTTTTTATTACCTCATTGCAAAAACAATTGAAACTGATCAATATCTTTACGGAAATAATGTTCGCATTTCGGCATTGCTGAATACTATGAATGAAACTTGCTTTCAAATACTGTTCCCAGTTATTAAATACATTTTGAAAATGCAATCACAAACTTGACACATGCAGATCTTTCACACATAGACATCGTTTTGCACTCATACATCGTCCCAAGAATGGTGACCACATTATTCCATGTGCAGTCGAGCTGCTGGGTGGAATCATTATCCACTTGGCCTATGCAACAGTAGATTGTAGTTTACTAGTAGTATCAACTTTTATGTCTCGTGGTATGCACAACGATCGTGAAGTAAATCAGTTAATCGGATAACGAGATTGTCGTCGGGGAAGAGAAGGAGAGAAGGAGTTTGAGATGGATTTATCGGTATCCTACGTATGGTTGAGTTGGCATCAGAAATTTTATACCCCCAGCTGTTTGGCTTTCTGAAAATACTCCACAACTTGTGATTACTTGCGATAACTCAATCTTATAGCTGAGATGTTCCTTCGCATTTCGCAGGCTCATCTTCGTAAGTCATCATTCGTCAACTTTAATGACATACTTCAATATTTCTAGTACGGTGGATAAACAAACTGGAGCAAAAGGTTGAAGTTGTTTCCGATCAAAATCCTATCCGGTAATCCTTCGTAGAAACCATTTGAAACTCTATCATCTTTTCCGTACCACAGATGTGACCTGCCGTCTACGCCCCGATACATCTTTACTCTCCGCCTTTGTTACTGCACACTCTGCTCAGTCTTCTCGATGATGCCAACACTAATAGAAAGTTCAATAGTAGAACTATGTAGGTTTGTTCCATTATATATAAATGAACGCCTGTCTATATTTATATACGTACACACTGTTCTATGGGTCATTCTGAGTCTCTATTTCTATCTTAACCAACTAGGGAATTTGTAAAAATATTTAGCGTCGATCCAACAACTACAAATCTTTATAATTAGGTTAGATTTCCCACAAAATATGTTTTTCATATCTTTTTACTTTCTTTTTTTTTTTTTTTGAAAGAAAAATAAATCTATTCGAACACGTTTCGTTGAGAATTAAGAAAAATCTCTGGTATGTCGTAATTTTACTTATTACAGAAAGTATCAAGAGACGCGGCAGCGGCTCGACGCCAAGTATTAAAAAAAAAAGCGTAGCGCGAGAGCTGCCGTACTCTTATGTACAGTAAAATAGGTGTTTACGTTATAGTATACAAAAAGTGAAGTCACCTAAGAGATTTAGAACCTCGGAGATAGTCACTGAAGATGAGATGGCAGTCGTGAGTGATGAGATGAGTTCTAAATACAAGAATGAGTTCGAAATAAATATCCCATACTCGATTGAATCAGCACGTGCTGATTTCTAGACTGGAAGAGAAAACTTTTGGTCATTATCATACCGCTTAGACCACTCATTGACGCTCTCTCAATCGAAGAAACTGTATATTCGCGCGGAGAAAACGATCAACAAGACAATAAAAAATGTTGCTTCCACGTAGAGTCTGTTACAGGAATCCACTCTCTGTTATTAAGCTAATAATTGTTGAAGTGAATTTTCATTCACCGTGAATGACTTTTTTGGAAGCGATATTGCAATTTACAATTCTATTAAATTTTGAAAAATGAAAATTATGCTTCCATTAAATGAAAGTATTTCTTATCACTGAATGGGAATGCAGAAGATGCACAATTAAACTCAAAATTTCAACACATTTCTGCAAAACTCTTAGGTTTTCATAAGGCTTACAGATATTTTCATGGCTTCAATAATTCGATTGAAATAATTTAGATTTTCAGCGATTAACTCGTTCTGTTGGACGTGCATGGATTAATCGAAGAGCTTTGATGTTTCGGGCGGTACCATTTCGTGCTTGTCAAACAGTAGTAACTTTGCAGGTTTTGCCTATAAAATCATATGGAATAAGCAATATCAGCAATGGAAACATATGAAAGTTTACAGTATTGTATCAGTGTGACCAGGTACGAATTCATAGTGATGCCAAATTGAAAATTTGTGTGTGTTTCACTGAAAACCCTTACAATAACGATACCTTTATTGCCAAGTTCCAATTACAGGACAACGAATCTACTGTGATCTGGCATTGAATCAATGGAAACCTTTCGCAAAATTCAGATTCTGTAGAAGATAAAGCTTTTTTATTCGCATCACAAAAAATGTTTTTCCAATTCGTCTATTATGTTTTTTTTTTTTTTTTTCAATGAATAGAATCAAATTTGTTCTGAACATATCAGAGATTTTTCATATTCCAGCATAATAATTCGCCTTCTGTATCGTATACATTTTCATAAGGCAATTTTATTGAGTGAGCTCCGCGAGTATGTGATACAAGGACACGATTTTTTATCGCCAATGAAAAAAAAAGCGAAAGAATAAACTTGCGTCTGGCAAATCACCTAGTGATGGTCAGAGGCTCTAGGACGGTTCGACAAAATCCACTTAAGCATATTGGATCATTCGTGGGTGTACATGAAGCTCGTGGGGGTAAAAGAGAATGACAGTGGAAATGTACGAGTGCACGATCGCGGGTATACGGCGTTCGGTCATATTTGGTGGATGAAAGTTGTAATATACGTGGCAAAATGGGCTGGATATTCTCGTGCACACGAGAGCCTTATCCAGAATTTAATATGTCGGTGCGATTCGAATAGCCGCGAGTGTTCAGCAAACATCACGAGCGAAGGGTTCATTAACATTTCGGTATTGTTCGGATACTCATTTCTATAAATTGACATTCACCGTGTCTCTAAACATTTATAATACAAATACACAACAACAATAACAACTACAAGAGTATAACAATAGTTGAAATCTAATTATTCTGTGCAAAGTTTGTGATTATAACAAATTTCGGCGTGATTAAAATTATGCGCACCTATTTATAAAATAGTGCATTTTTCTTTGAGTTTACAAAAAAATTGTGATGCTTTCGAGAAAGGGAAAGAAATAATAAAAAAACCACGTGAATTCTATTTACAGTATGTGGAACAGTTATTTAAACTGGTAATTGACGGATTAACGTATACTGTGAAATATATTGTGCTTCATACTTAATTGGCCAGATCAGTTGCGTGAGCACGAGAGAGTTAGTTGATCTTTTTATTTCTTCATAGACGCTTCAAATTTGGAGGCACTAAAAGTTACATTCCATTCTCAAATGAATGAAGAAAAACATGTAACTTTTATTTGTTTCGAAAATTGAACTCAGAGTCAAAGAAAAATGTGCAGCGCAGGGTTTTCGGTGAACGTACGATGAATAAATCACCTTTTTAAAACCGTGTGCCTTGACAAAAAGCCCAACGTGTATAGTGACTCTGATTTATTTGGGAAAATAAAATGAACTGCATGCACACAGAGTGAAACATGAAGATTAAATGAATGCAGGAACCGTGTGAAGTTTCGTAAGGTCAAACACTTGTTAAACCAATTTTTTTCTCGTTTTATTTCTCTCGATGTGTTACGCAATAAATTCATCGTGGACCGTATTTTTGCGGACGAATCTGAAGAAATTTAATGACTCCAGAGAATCTCGCCTGTGTGATATGCTGGATAATTCATATTTCGAAAAATACTTTGTACGCTCTTAAAAAACAAACAATCATACATTTTTCGGATACTGAAAAAAAAAAATTTACGAAATGTCTTAACAACGAACATTTTATTCGAACTCTACCGAATCCTACGTTACCGACGTTACGTGACACGAGTGTGTTTGGGAATAATTTTTATAGTTATTGTCTTTCCAACATCAATATATAATAATTATATCATTATTGAAATTTGTTAAGATGTGGTAACAAATGAGTATACAGCAACGCTTGATTTATGGTCGCTCATGATTCATCGATATTTTAATAAGTCTTATCCGTTGGCTAATCAGTGTAGCGTATTTATTACAGTGTATTGCAACGTGACCTTAATACACACTATAGTGATTACCATTGGTAATATGCACACGTTTTCAGTAAATCTCGTAATAGTTCGTATTCTCGCATATTTATAGCATCCTCTACGGTTCCGGCAAATACACGAAAATTGTAATAAATACGGGGGTATCCACGTATATAGGGGCACATGTGATTCAGAGTTTATCTGTCGATATTCATCTCGTCGTCAAGCAGGATTCCCAAATTGATTGGATCATTTATTCGGCTCTAGTCATTCAGTTACGTAACTCGAAATTAGTCGGACTGTGCTACACAGGCGCACATAAACGCATGTCTATATAACTTCAAAAACAATGGGAAGCTCGTTCCCGCAGCTTTGGCCGTTATCTGAATTGAGCAACTTGCTGGAATAAATTGATAAGGAAATAAAATGCTGTCGACCATAAGAGGCTATACAGAAATGAAAGAGAGAAATTAGTTTTTTTTTGTTATCCAAATGATTGTGGCCATGGCCCATTCTCAATAAGTAACTTGCACGTTCTTTGATGAATGCGCAGCCAGGCTAAAAAAATTAATGAAGTTTAAAAAAGCAGGTCAAATGATATTTCTTACGTAGGCTGCTTCATATTTCGAAAACATTATCGTTATTCAAAAATGCATAAAAGAGAAGAGGTCTTTTTAAACTGTAATTAAAAATTTCTTATGATCCAGTCACCGTAAAATCACGAGGTTTGAAGTCAAATAAAAAATATCGCCGAATCCTGAATCATCCTATTGCTAGAAATGTTCAAATTGGTGTTGGTCTATTTGGATAAACATCAAAATATGGGAAAAGACGATCAAAATCATTTATGTCAAGGTCAGAAAATAAACTCCATTCATCATCAACGTTGTGAGCTGTTTGTCTGATCACGAGATCCGCATAGTCTTGGATTAATTAATCGACAAACGTACCAAATTGCGAGAAGCCGAGGAGGAGAGCAATGAGCAACATCTTTGAGGTCATGCCAAACGCACGTGCGGAATATCGTATCGTTTCACTTGCGGTTGCTTTGGAATCACCGGCGGATGCACCGGCATTTAACCAATGCTCGAGCAAGATCATGTTTCACAGACGTAAGACATTGTATGCCTTCTCACTAGCACGTAATACGCATTTGTAAACTTTAAGTTATTTAACTTTTCAACATCCTCAATTATCTTAATCGTTTTGGCGACTTTAACTTTTTTCTTTTTCGTTTGTTTTATTCTTTGGCTTTCGCCATTTTGATGATTGTTTTTTGTTATTTCGAAATTGATTTTGCAATTCGCACGATTGCCAACACATATTGACGCAATATTTATTTCCATTATGTGGAACAAATAGTATTATGAGTTTTATCTCATGTTTTAATGACCATGGCGAAATCAATATGTATTTGTAAATATTACAGCCAAATACGTAATACTTCATAATCATTCGTAAACTGTCAGCTATCGACATTTTGTTATGCAAATACAGTCTACACAAATATAGTCTGGTAACGTATTGACCAAAAAGTATATCGCCCAGGCTTTCGAATCAAAATGCAGCTTTGTATAACCAGCCTTCTCATTTGCATTTATTTGCAATAGTTTTCACGTCAATTTCCCCCCCCCCCCCTCACATCTCATGGTGTGGTTTCAATTTGAATGGATTACCAATATAATTCGTTCGTTCAAACATCCTCCATAGTTGCACGGCATCTTAAAAAATGATTTTCTTTCGAATCGCACACGGTAGTAAAATGAATGTAAAAATATATCTGTCGATTTATAGAAACTCGTTGAAATGTGAATTTTATACACTTTTACATAATTGCGATATGTAAGAGAAGTACACGAAGAATATATTAAAAATCTATTTCACTGAAAATGCATTTTAATCAAGTTTCTTAAATAAATAAAGACAATGCCTTCAACTAAAAATACCAATATTCGTACGAGTCAAACGATATTTTTGTATGACGATACTTTTAAGTATGTCTGTAATGGAATTATGCACATTACAGCAATGAAAACGAAAAAGGTCACGAGTATCGAGACTCCAACGACCCGACGTCGATGACACTCGATTGATTGATTCGATGTGGATATTTACGACGCGGTCGTCTCCACCCTCGATTGAACGTTTTATTCCATATATCCACCTCTCTGCCAACGCTCATGTAGTGACCAAACAGGAATCGCGGAGGATCGCCACACTCAACATCGTATTCGATCGACTTGTTGAGCAGTTTGGCATCGCGCTTCCGTGGAGAATAATGTAAGTCAACATATAAAAACGACTCTTTTTACAGTCGAACGGATCCGTCGTTTGGTGCATATTTATTGGATTATTCTTTTTTTGGATAATAAATTCTTGTATTTTCAGTCAATATTGTGAATTATTTTGCTTCATCTGGATTGCAAATTTTCGAAAAAGCAAAATTTCGCGAAAATTGTCCCGAGTGTTTCCTATGTTACGAGTAGTGCGGGAAATAAATTAAAATAAATGAAAAATAAAACGATGGAGTTTTGTGTATGCACATGATTAATTGACGTTCGGTATTTATTTGACTCGAAAACATACTGTTCGCTTAAACTTTGAAAGATTATCAGCACTTGAGGTTTTCACAGCACTAAAAATACGAGGAGACTTTTTAATCGGTTCCGGGGATCATGATATCGATATTTCAACAAATTACGTATGACCGCTGTTTAAATATCTTGCACTGGCATAAATATAATTTTCCATCGGTTCGGGTCAACGACCTCGGGCATACCAAAGCGACAGAAAAAATTGGCAACTTTCGCTTTTCAATCCCTCTCCATTTATGACGGGAATAAATTTTCATTTTTTGTTCCACTAAAAAATACAATGTTTACTAAAATGTTTGAACGAAATATAGTGATAAAAAAAATGGTATTTCCGTGGTGAAAAGGAACAATCGTATAGGGTCAGAGTTAAATTTTTAATATGGATATACATTAAGGCATAAATCATAATAGAATATCCGCATAAATATAAAATCGATAGTTCGATTCAATATACCAGCATTCAAAGACTACGTCTGTAAATAATCTTTGAGCCCTTTTGACTTTAAGCCGAGGATATATTTTCGTATAAATATGGATATGTAATATATATGTACATTTATTGGTAAAGCGCCTCCGGCGAAGCGTTGACTGTAATATGTTGCCTTTATGGTTTTCGTTTTCACTGATATAGGGAGAGCCAAAAACTCCAGGCAATGATAAAGATTTATGTGGGACCCGAGAGATAAAAAAGAATATTTTTTTCCCATAACATTTTATTTATTTTTCGACATCCACATTCGGCCAAGAAATATTTTATATTGCGGCTTTCAATAAAACTTTAACCAAAGAAATGGGAAAAATCCAATGGTGAACGAAACCAAGCAATGATATTTTGAGATAATAATGCGTGTGCTTATCGAACTTGGCACACATCAAAATCACTCACGTGACTAAAAGTGTACACTCGAGAATAAGAAACGAGGGAAAAAATATGAGTGAGACTTTTATCTCCTTACAAATGAATTTTAAAACATTTTTTAAGTGGTGGGGGGGGAAAGGTTTTAATTTTGTTTCACATCTTATTTTATGTAATTTATGACGATTGATAAGGATTTAAAACTTATCAATGTATACAATCACGAGTATCCGTTGCTCTGCTTTTCTCAACAATGCATAGATTCCATTAAGGTTCGTCCAAGTAATTCGTTTCGTGTTTTTTTTTTTTTTTTTTTTTTTTTTTTTTTAATCGACAAAGTAAGGGCAGAAGTTTTTCAACTACTATACTGTCTTATTTTTGCTTCACTGCTACTAATAAAAAAATTATTATACCCAAGTATTTTTATGCCTGGAAGGCACTTATTCGTGGAATACTTTCGAGCGAGTTTGGAATGAAAAATTCATGGTTAATTGATCTGACGCGAGAGAAAGACTTTCTTCGACATTTCGCGAGCTAACATCATGGCAAAGATTCTGTACAAAGCCGGACTATATGAAATGAAATGAAGACTGGAAACGACGAAAACAATCCAATCGTAATCTTTCCAATGATAGCGTTTGATTAGACGATACTGATTGCTATGCAATGAGGAACTTCACAGCAAACTACAATAAATTATAATGTTAAACAAGCAATAGGCGCAGTTGATCAGAAAACATGCATAATTTACTCTTGCATGCTGTTAGACGCGAGTGCGCATGTCAGAAGGCTGGTATAATTTGTTAATGTCAGACAACTCATCGAATGGTTCTTCTCAGTTTCTTTTATCAGGAGATTTTCTACACTGATAAGTTCGATTGCGGATTCTTCACGGCGACTCAGTAAATATAAATTTGCGCTCCAATAAATCTGATCAAGGCTCAAGTGCATTGATTTTTTTCAACGAATAATCTCATGTCCGACGAAAGTTAATGCAATCGTTCAACCGTATCACGATCTTTTGTGCATCATCGTACAAAAATGTTATTCATGTAGTTAATGAATCTGTTCGTGAAAGGTATAACTTTTTTCCTCTCTCGCGATCAGTCCCTTCGGTCGTGTAACACTTTTTTTTGTCATTTTTTGTTCACAGGAAATCAAGTTTATCAGTGCTTCAACGGGTTTTCCTAACATTCATCAAGCCAACGTGTGAAGTTCCCTTCTCGACTTCGCTTATCTTTCCCATTCGTAATTGCGTGCGTTTCGGAGCAACGACCTAGATAGTGTCACCGTTTCTCTGATCGGTCTTTCTCTCGGTTAGAGTCACGAGATTCTGTCCGGAGCTCCAAGATCTTGGCAACGTTTCATAGGGGAGCTTGCGGTTGGTCAGACGCTTGGTACAAGAAATAAAAGATTGGACGTGACGGAAATAAGAGAGGAAGGAAGATCGGAGGCTAAGTAAAGAAGCTGCGTAAGAAACGTGGGCACAAAAAACAGCACAGAGATTATACGAATTGTAGCGAATGAGAGAAAGCGTGGGTGAAGAAGTCGTGGCAAACAGTGCTACATCAATACACAAGTGGGTTAGTTGAGTGGCATTAAAACGAAAAAAAAAAAAAAAAAAACAAAATTGAAAAATAAAAGAGAGAAAAACAAACGAAAAAGTACGAGACGTAAAAGCCGCGGGAGCGATTAAAGTGTCGCATTTGTTGGTGGACCTCTGTCGTGTACGAAGCAAGGTTACTAACCCAATTTATCTCGGTTCACTGCCGTTCGTAACATAGACAGACAGTGTGTGAGTTTCTCTATATTCGTTCCTTTCTCTGTACAGGACAGTATAGCCTGAGAACTAACCAGCAGCAAACTCTCTTCTCCCACCAATCGGGTTTGTCGCACATCGAACGTTCCTGCCTGGCAATCATCGACTTCGCACTAGGTTTACAAGCATCGTATATAATTATACAGTGGATAAGACGGCGAAGGCTCACGAGGCACACAGTTCATTCGATTAGCTATCGATGAAGCGAGCCAACGTACGCGTTCACCTGGAAAACGTCGTGCGCTCAGTTTTATCGTGAATACAGCGAACTTAGTTATCTCACCTGGAGGACGACGGGTGAGATTGTGTATTGTTCGTGAAAGTGTAGAATTTAAGTAGTGCGTCACATAGTACAAAAAAATATAAATCATGGCGACTGTGGATACGGATTTGGAAGAGATGATGTCCCATCTGGGCGAGTTTGGGCGTTATCAAGCATGGCAATACTCACTCCACGTGATAGCCGGTCTAACCGCAGGCCTGCACATGTTGACTCTTTTGACGGTCGCGGCAGTGCCGAAGCACAAATGTGTCGTGCCCGGTCTCCGCAGTGCGCTGACCACGGACAACTTACTATGGGAGGATGTACCGTCGCCCTACGAAAGGTTTCCACTCCAGGACAATGGTTCTTGGCCGCAAATGGAAATCCCAATCAGTGTGGACTCGTGTCACTATCTTGATCCGGATGATAATACAACGAAACAGTGTCAGGAGTGGGTCTATGATACAACTTATTACAAATCTTCACGTGGTATGGAATGGAATTTCGTTTGTTCTCAAAGATGGATGGGTGCAGTGGCTCAATCTTCATACATGTTCGGAGTTTTCGCGGGTGCTGTGACTCTTGGTACAATGGCTGATAAATATGGTCGAAAGATAATATTCTGTCTTTCCGGGACTGCTCAACTTATTCTTGGTGTACTGGTTGCCTTTGTGCCCGAGTTCTACAGCTTCCTGGTTGTCCGATTCTTCTACGGTGTATTTGGATCGGCCGGCGCTTACATAACTGGCTTCGTGCTTACGATGGAACTGGTTGGTGCTTCTAAGAGAACGGTCTGCGGAATGATGTTTCAGTTAGCGTTCGCGTGCGGTTTCTTGGTTGTGGCTGCTTGGGGCGCATTGATCACTGATCGTATGTGGCTCCAGATTGTTTACGGATTACACGGTGCTCTGCTTGTCGGTCATTGGTGGCTTATGGACGAATCACCTAGATGGCTCTGGGCACAAGGCCGCGCCATGGAAGCCGTTGAGATAGTTCAAAGAGCTCTGAAGATGAATCGGCATACCATAGAATTGGACAAGGCAAGATACGTATCTCGTAACAAGGCACGACATGCATCTCGCGATCAAACAGTCACCTACGGAGCCGGTGATCTATTCAAGACTCCTAATCTCCGAAAAAAATCTTTAAACGTTTGTCTCAATTGGTTCGCCAACTCGATCGTCTACTACGGACTGTCATTGAGCAGTGGTAATCTCATTGGTGGTAATCCCTATGTCGTGCTGTTTCTTACCGGCCTCGTAGAGATTCCGAGTTACGTGTTAGCCAGCTTGACCATGGATCGGATTGGACGTCGCTGTCTAGTCAGCAGTTTTATGCTGATTGGAGGTATTTGCTGTATCACAGCCACTTCCCTACCTCAAGATCTGCAGGGTGCATCAACCGCCATAGTCGTTATCGTTCTTTTTGGAAAATCATGCATTGCCATTTCTTTTGCGGTGATTTATAATTACACGGCTGAATTGTTTCCAACAGTATTGAGAAACACGGCTCTTGGCATTGGCTCAATGTGCGCACGTCTCAGCGGCGCTATGACGCCTCTCATAATGTTACTTGACTCGTTAAATCCACGCGTTCCAGCTACGACTTTTGGCTTCATAGCTCTGTTCTCGGGTTTCATGTCGCTTTATCTTCCGGAAACAGCCGGACAACCGATGCCCGAGACTCTTGAAGACGGCGAGAAGTTTGGCCAGGGTGACACCTGCTTCACTACGTGCCTTGGCAGCGCGCGAAGACAACGAAAAACCCGTGACATCGCCCTTAAACAGGTCGATGGCGCTCTCATGAATGATACCGATAACAAAAATAACGGTGCTTCGATCATGGAAAAAAACTCTGAGAGTGCTTAAAAAACTTCATCATTTTAAAGCGTCTTCCCGACGACGTAAGTGAACCGAGTCGAAACTTTGAAATTCGATTCTTAAATGGTGTTCAACGTTCCTACATCTACTCATTCAGCTCTCCCAGATTTTCTATATTTTTCATCAGCTGTAATATTTGCTCGTGATTTCTCTCATTTATCAAAGATTTTCTCCATTTATTCGCCGTTTCCCGCCTTTTTCTTGCCCGATACAGTTTTGAGGACTGTTACGCAGTATTGTATTCCTTGCCCGATCATTAATTCGAATATCTTGACCGCTGAGCATCGAACGTGCAACTTCACTCGCCGACGAAACAAAAGTGCCTTTGTAAAATCGTGATCAAAGTTGGTATAATCTCCGTGTGATCAGAATAAAGGGAGAATGAAGGGAATAAACACTTCACTTTATTACAATATATTACGATTAATTATCACTCTGAAATAAAGCAACGTACGATGTGATTAAAGATTCGAAGTGAACGCGAGTAGCAAAGAGATGTACGCGAGATATGCAAAATATAATATCATAGAAGTCTGTTAAATGAAAATTTGAATTCCGTTTCGAAGATGTGCAGCATGAATACGAAAATAATACGTAAGGAATCGTGCTGGATTTTTTTTTCGAATCTAACAACAAATGTTTGCGACATATCAATGAACCAATAAGAACTTGTAGTACATATAGGAACAAGCGATATATTTTTTTACCCCAGGTCACGAAATTGGAACTATTTTTGCCGTTTCATATATGGAACATAACTGTTGCCACGTGTCTCATGGATTGGGATTGTAGAATAAATTTTAACGTCGCAAAGTTGTAATGACATCGTTATTATTTTAGTGAAAGTAAACATTGTGTTTCAGTGGCCGACTGACTGAGAAAAACGACAATTTTACGAAATAAACGGTTAGCCTGAATATATTTTTATTGCTGAGACAGGTTGCCAATCGAATATGTATGAAAATTTCAGTTCCAATTTCGAATAATGTCGCCTCTGAAATATAGTCGATCGAGTTGCATAATTAAGTATCTGTAATTGATTATCTGTCTAATTAACGAGACAAGGTCCGATAACATATTTGAAACAATGCACGGGAATGCCTTTTCATAATTGAAAATATATTATGGTCTTGCCGCTCTGAATAAAACCTAATTACAGAGTTAAAAAAAAAGGATATTTAGTATGGTTATATGGTTATCTTTATGTGGAATCATATAAAGATTTGTCTTCTTTATTATCGTTGAGGTCATCCCTCATGTTAAAAGATTATATTGACTTTATGTTTTGACCGACGAATAGTTTATTATCGGAACTGTAAAAAAAAAAACTGTATCCGTGTGTATTTATAGGCCATGCAAACGTATTATTGGCTGTTTTTTATTTTAATTTTTTTTCAGGCAATACACGAAACTGTCGTTTGTCAAGGAAATAAACAATTTCTAGAGTTTCAAGATATTTCCTTGAAGTATAAAATAGTTCACGCATATACTTATAATATTATACGTATTTTTTATTTAGAACGAAATTATTGTTGAGCTTTGGAACAATGTGTATAAGTAATGATAAATTCATATAAATTTTCATAATTAATAGGACACCCCCTCGACATCGTTTTTCTACGTAATATGAAAATATATCTGTACAGTACACCAATCAATTATTGTCAAAAGTAGCTGAATCCGACGATAGCGAAAACGTCTGACTAATCAATAAATATACGTTTCTGCATAAAAGTTATATAATCCCGTGTAATTTATTGACATACTTCTATTTTGAATGCAAGCTACGCACCAGCGAATTTGTTGGAAAACTGCGACACGAGGAGTAGGAGTAGACGGTTGGAAATTCATATTTTCTACGTCGACAACTTTCCATTTGAATATTCGAGCCCAGGGCTCGCATTGTTTTTCACGTTACTTTTAATTACGCAACCAGAGAGACGAAAACAGGAACATCCCACGTGTCAGATTCAACGTTTCTCGTTGAAAGTAAAATACGTATCGCCGCTAATGCGTGTCTAGTAACAAACAAGCGGGTGCAAGTCCGCCCTCTCGAAATCCTCGTCGTGTTGTATATGAAACGAAACTCTCCAGATTGGTTCAGGCACAAATAGCATATTTTTCGTCACTCGGGTTAACCATAAAACTTTTCGAATCAACTATGATCGCAGGAATTTTTAAATTGTATATGTTTTTTTTTCTCCACATTGCTAATGGATTGAAATTGACTTTAGAGAGAATTATGGTTGACGTATTCCTGATGGCTTTTTCTAATAGAATCCCGTAGTAATCCTCAATCAAATTCCAGCGGCAAAAACATCAAACGAAACGAGCGAGGAGCGTTCAAAGTATTTGAATGTGTTTTTCCGATGTCAACCGCCTACAAGCCGTAAGTAATTCATCGTGTGAGTATAAAACGCGATGTCAAGAATATATAATGTACTTGTGGACCTCCACAAATACAATGGTCGTACGAATTGTTCATGAAAGATTGTGAATCCTGAGTACAATGCAGAAAAACTGTTATGATTTCAAGCCTACGTAGGAGCTCAATGGTTTAACGCAATTTGTCATAGTGAATCGTGGAATGTGCGATAACAATCTGGGAAACAGAATAAAAATTTCTATTGAGTTAGGGATGAATTTGTGGGGAAGGAATTGAGATAAGATACCAAAACCATGAACGTACCAGTTTTTGTTTTTTTTTTCTTTTGTTTATCATTAGCGCACGTAGGACATGGATTCGGAATGCAACCAACTTAAAGAAATTTTTTCAGATTATTGGTACAATTGTCGTGAGACTGGTAAAATAATGTCAAGAGGTTACGCTGAGCTGCTGTTTAAGAGTTTTAACAATTCTCATTTTCACCAAATTTACCCGTGGCTTATTCTGGAAACCGGTTTCATTGAAATAAGCAAAACAGATAAGAGAAATGTTACGAATTTTTCAGAAATATTCATATTTGTGGATTTGATTTATTATATCAAAGTTATGAGTTGGTGGCTTTGTTATTTTTATAAATATTATGATAACAAACATGTGCTTTACCATCCTTAATCAATTTCTTGAGCTCGCATTATTGTATTATTTGTATTGAATTGTTCACTTTTCTATTATTCACTTCTTCAATGAAACCAATTTGTACAAAATCGTAGGATCTGTTAGAATTTGATGTAGATAAATTGATGTTTGTATAAAAAATCAAAGCTTTTGAACTTGGACTTTGTATGAAACGGATCATTAGTTTTTCCTCATCGAATGAATTTATCCGAGGACAGAAATATTGAAACTAAAAGTGGTGGTCCGAATTGGCGCCAACTTTGCTACATGTACATATTGGAAGCAAGAGAAAAGGAGAGCTAGAGAGAGAGAGAGCGAGAGAGAGAGAGGATGCGGAGATAAAGTGCTATGTAGGAACCGACAACGACGACTACGAGGAAAAGGAACTCTCAGCGTACAGAGCTAATGGAAAAAGTTGGTCTCCTTATCCGTGACCTCACGTTTTTCCAATCATAAAGTTACCCACACACGAGCCAGGATCTACTTACCACGTTGGAAGAGACTAGAGACGAGAAAAATGGAGGCGGAAAAAGGATCGGATAACACCACGGAGATGCAGAAGATTCGCACTCGCACTTCTATACGTTATATAACTCACATGCATACAGGTGACACTCACGTAAAAAAGTATATTTATATGTATATGCATTGCACATTGACGCCACTTCTCCTATTCATAACGTCCGTATAGGATATTGAGGATAAAAAGGACTCTCAACGAGGTAGATGTGAACTAGCCTGTCAGAAGAGTGAAATGATTCCGGTAAAAAGAGTTTTGAAATAAATAAATCAACCAATCGATTAAAGGTTCCCGCCAATCTCGGTAAATTGAATTCCCTGTTATTGCATTTGAGCGTTTTTTTTTTTTCACTTTTTTACTTTGCGACAAACATTGCGATTCGTGAAAAACGAAACGAAAATGTTTTTTTTTTTTTTTTCGCTACGGTGAACGAAAAAAATCGTTCGGACGCGAAACTCGGTTTCGTGGTTCACCATGACTACCGTTGGCTTCGTCCTTCCTGAATTGTCGTGTGCTTTGATTTTTTCCACATTCACTGTTTGGATGCATTTTTTTTTCGTTATATAGGGTTTGAGGGGCTTGAAAAACACTGAAAATTTTAGAAATACGAAACGTGGTTCAAAATGAAAATTATACACACGATACCTAAACAAAAACACAACCCTAGTGACTTAAAAAAAAATTATACAAAATTCTACACTCATGGCAGTTTTAATTGATTATTTCAATCTTGATGGATGCGACGGAACGATGGAATGTAATGGACGTTGTCTTGAAGAGTAAACCGGAGGTCAATTTGATACGAAATTCCTCATGTGCATAAAAATGTACAACAACTCGTTAGACAAATGTATAAATAAATGGCAGAACGGAGCCTGGAATGGATTGCGGTTTAGTTTCCCAGTGAGGTAATGAAATTGATGCTAGCCACGCTTGCCATCCAATTACGGAATTGTCACGCGAGTAGCGCTAAGACCTTTTCAATTATCCCGGGGTGAAGCATGCGGAGCTACTCTTGATTTTCTCGTTTGTTTACGGCCGAGAACCTCGTCCAACAGTTGTGCGAAAAAGAATTTATGTCGGATTTAAAAATTTTAACAAAATAAGTAATGCATTTTTTTTTTCGCACATTGGATGTTCGATTAAATAAAAAATAACTTATTCCCACCCTCGATCGTTCGTAGGGTGGACAAAATAATAGTTTAAAAAATAAATCTTGTTATTCTAACGAAATTCTGTTTTTAGTGAGTAATATGAGTTTTTTCGGAAAGTAAAAAAATTCGGATTTCCGGTTAGCATTTTATGAATAGTCCTGTATCGGTAAAGTGTCTATGAAATCACCGATAACCATTTTACGCAACATATAACTTCCCATCCGAGCAACGCTGCCACGATGCAAAATACATTATCATTTTAAAGTTTAACAAACGCATGAATTCTCTTCTTTTTTTTTAGTGTTCAAAATATCAAATAAAGTTCCGCGTGCGCAAAAAAAAGGCATCGTGGCAAGTGACTTTGAGTGATACAAAAATTGAGATGGAAATTCTATGAAACAGGTGGCAACGTCAACGCTTCGATGAAATAAAGTTGAAAATGTTTTCATTTCAATGAATTTATGATCGATTCACTATGCAACAAGGTTACGTTTTATTAATCATTCTTTCTTGTATTAATTGTCATCCTGGAATAACCTTGTCTTACTGAATCCAAAGACCATATCTTTTTGTTGTGAATGTTATCTTTTGTTTTTACGGAAGAACCAAGCATTCTCAAATAATATCAATACTAAAGCGAAGAAGTAGTCGATATCGTAAGAAGAATATATATTGTACGTGCGACAATAATAAAAAAAAATTTCAACAGTATTTACAATTAACAATAATTCTAGAACCTGCGAATTCGGGCAAATATTTTTGAATCTACTGGTAGTCAATTGATCAAAAAAGAAATATGGAAGCACGTGGCATTCGTAATAAGTATCCTTACTGTGATTACGCGAGGCAATGTTGCACCGGAAAAAATAACGAATAATTTCAGAAAACATACAAGCTCTTTTAAGTTTTCAATAGTAATATTACTTACAGCAGCGTTCAATAGTTATAATTTATTTTTCCCCAAATGACTCCAAGTACGTGTGACATTTATGATGTGTGGATCGAGGAAAAAGAAATGTTATATCGGAAAGAGAATTGGTTACAACAGTACATAAACAGATTATTATTTGTGCAAGAGTTCAAACTTCATACACTTGTAGCTTTGACAGCATGTGATGAACAATAAATTCATTTGATTCACTGTAAACCAGAATGAAACCAAATCGCGTTACGAAACTACCAACAACTCATAATTTCAATAATTTCATTAATAAGAATAATGAATAGGAGGGTCCTGTAGAGTCATGATGGTCAGCTCAATTTTTAAATACTTATGCACATTTGGATTTGAAAATAGTGAATGTTTAGACGGCGATGCTGATAACTTTGTGTTATTTTTGATTCCTCTGTTAAATAAATGTGTGTAAGTGTCAAAAAATCGAGCTGTCCACCATTACCCCATGTCCACGACTATCCAGTGCTCACCTATATAAACATAATCTCGACGTTATAATTCGTAATATGAAAAAAATCGAGAAAATATTTTTAATTGACGCATAATTTTGTGAACAATCATTAATATTAATCCTGAATATTTGAATAGTAAATTATTCTTTGTTTAGACTTCTTGTCTATTCACTTACCTGTATGAAGATGATCGCACGTGGAGCCATGCAACGTTCAATCTGTACTTTCTATTGCTACGATTTTTTTTTTTTTTTTTTTTACAAACGAACGATCGAGGTGATTTAACAATATTGCGATTTTGTGGGTGCTGTGACGATCACGAAAGCGCGACGCGAACTGAACCAAACTCAGCTTGCCACCGGTTAAAACACTTCAAATCCCAAGCTAGCGCGCGCGCGCAATCCGATATGTGTCAAATAAACCGTGTGGTCTCTTGTCCCGTCCTCAGAGAGCAAATAAAGCGCACACTGGAATAGCATGTTTCCAATGTTTTCGCTTTTCACCTTTCAGTAGTGTCAGGTGAAAAGCCGGTGGGGGATAAAACTCAGTGGGCGCATGTACGCGATCCCTTGAAAAAAGAGCTCGTGGCAAGTCGTACGACTGTTTTGGACATCTCCCATCGGTTCTATCGGACGTGTTTTATTTTTATTTTTTTATTTTTTTAATTTCCTTTTTTACCACCCTTATGTTTTGCATCGAGTTACCTCGTTTTCATTTACAGTTCGTTTTAGCATCAGAAATGTGTTTTTTGTTTTGTTTTATCTTTGCAGTTTCATTGGGCGTATGTGCGTCGTGTGGGAAATAACTTAGAAAAAGAGTTCTGTGCAATGGACTGGAAATGAAACTTAGACTGATTTTTGCTGGCTTTTTGATCCGTTCTCTTGAGCGTGCCGTTTTTGCATAATTTTATACTCTTTCTCGTCGTTGCTTTTACTTCAAAGTTATTCGATCTCTTGTTTTTTCAGCAGTTTATTTTTCTTTATTAGTAGTAATTTTTCTACGGTTATAGATCAAATTAATTGGTCTTACACGTGCGCAATAAAGCTGCGAAAAGGGCTCTAAGTTACTCATGCGAAGCTAACTATTACCCAGTGTTTCCGCCGTTTCTTTTCGAGTCTTCCAAGCGTGCCTTTTGACCCACAAATCGTAATTCATAAAACCTATGCACGCATTTAACAAAACAAAAATTTCGTCACATAGTTTGGTCCCTTGAAAGAAATTATGCGCATGCCGAACAAACTTACGGATTTGTAAATATCAAGCTAGTTTTTAGGATCAGGATCAGATCTGAAATTCATTATTTTGAAATATATTTTCCAAGCATCACTTTTATCAAATGGTTCATATAATCTGCAGTTTTTCCTGTGTTTGGAATATTTTTTCTCCTCCTCATAAAGGATGAAATTTATGCGAGCACTCTTTACGAACTCTCGGGATTCATAACTATTGTTCCCGAACGTTATTCATCGTTTTAGACTTCTATATAATTGATGATTTCTGTTGAAACTTTTGTCGTATTTATATCTTTATATCTTTTTTAATGGATTTCCTTTTTTCGTGATCATTTTTATTATTCTTTATTATCACAGCATAAAATGTAAAAATACAACCAAGTGTAAAGACAAAAATTAAAGCCAAGTCTTCTCTGTTGTTGTAATTTGATTTTGTTACACATTCGGCGACTGATACATAATAATAAAAAAACGTTATTCGCCGAAATGTATTTTATTCTTGGTACAATGGAAGGGCGATTTATCTCATCGGTGCTTTGGAGCAACAATGAGTAGGAATGAAAATTCGATAATAAAACCCGGTAATAAAACAATGGGCACGATAATATAACGGAACTGATATTGGTTATAGCATGTTTTGTTTTTGTAATTAAGATGTATTGCAATTGCGGACGTACCGTTTAATTTTAGGTCGTATCGAAAGCAAATATGAACACAAAATAATTGATGAAAGGGTTTCATCGTCAGAGTACCTTGGTTATTTAATTAATTTCGTCGAAGTACAATAATATGGAGTTTATTAATTCTGTTTTCCCAAAAAAAAAGAAAAAAAGTTGAAAAAAAGCCAATCATCAATAAGTTCAAAATTGTTGGAAACTATGAGAAAAAAAAGAGTTGTTTTATAAAGATACGTTATAGTGAATTTCCGGGCGAAACCACTTAGGGAGGTCCTTGTGAACTTTGCTCATCAAGCTCTTCGTACCACAGCTCATTAAAAATGTGTTTGCCGAGAGAATGAAGTGGTTAATTATTGCAAAATGAATATCCCGAGGAGTTTTTCCATTATCGATATATTGGATCGAAGGAAATACCAGAAATTAACACTCCAAGGTATAAATTACTTTGAAATTCAGTCAGTTTCGAAAAGAATTCATATTCAGTACAGAAGTTTATCTTTGTAAATGCCTCTCGAAGAAGCTGCGTGAGAGAAATTGTAGCACCAGCATTTGAGGGAGATGCGCATACATTTGGCTCTTTTTCCCCGGGAGAGTTTAACGATTCTTATTTACTGGGTCATTAACTTTTGCACCCTACAACTCATAGGAAATAATGGAGCGAAAACCCCGGAAGGATTTTCCGCAAGGTAAAGTTGTTTGCACATGCGCAAACGAGCAAAGGAAAATATATCCTCGGCTCTATTGCACTCTTAACGTTCCAGCACCCTTTTTATTTAACCTCACACGGATACTCGACCACGATTTATATGTGCGTCTCTCTCTTTTCATCGAGGATACGAAAGATAATTTCGATGAAGGAGAAACGATTAAACCGAAATACCGAACGTAAAAACATAATCCGAATATGAAACATGACGAACGTAAACGTTTTTCGTTTGTTGACGATTGAGTCAACGCAATGACGTTTTTTTTATTTATCAAATAATGTCCTCATTCCCATTTCCAACATGGATGTTTAATCATTTTCAAATTGTACGGGAAGCTAAACATTCGTCATAAAAAAAAGATTGTTCATTACGTTTCCCTTGTTTTCAATTACTGCAATTTTTATTTCCGATATCGATGTTTATGGCAGAATGTTAACTTATATTTTTCAGATTATATTTTTTACGTACACACTTTTGTTTAAAAATCGCTCATTATTGATTCGATTTCTTAATATTTGTGACGCAGGTGAATTAACCACTTAAGAGCCATATATTTTCGCTGTTTCATTTGATTTTCATCAAATCGTCGACATCAAGTTGTCGTTTCCATGTGTAAACTATCGTAAAAACAGTGGCAGAATGTTTGTCCACCGAAGAAACTGTCGTTCAAGTATATTTATGTTGTAGCGTAGATTGGAGGGTAGAAAACAGAAAACTGTGTTGCACAGTAGGTGATAACAAATTTTCATTAGAACGTCCAGGGTAATTCTAGAGCGGAAGGAATGGAACGAAGTCTTCGTCACTGTGGGAGAACCGTAATTTGCTCTAACCATCAACGAGAATTGCATGCTTCTGTGTAACCAACCTTGCCCCTCTGACAATACCGATAAGATTTCCTTCGCGGCACGTACGTTTCAGCAATTAGCTCTAATTGATTAAGATTGCGAATTATTTGAAATAATCAAAACCCTACTTGGAATGAGTGATGAACAATTCAGCTCTCATTAGCAAATTTTCCTTGCGGACAACATTAAACACTAAGTGTAAAAATTCCAATTTACGAAACTAACTGGAGTAATGAGTCAGTGATGATCATTTTTTCGACGGTAACGCTAAAACTAAAGGCGTCAAATCTATTGATATGGCAAACGAGCATCGAGATTAAAATTGACGAAAAAATTCTAGTCAACCCACATTATAAAAACAAAAACAATTGAGACCGTGGTATTCGGCTCTACGTGACAATTATTCCCTCACAACATTGTTGTACCTAAAATCCTCGAAAGAATATTCTTCACAAACGCCAAATATTATCCACATCGTTATCACGAGTTTACTTCACGCAACCTCTATATTATGCGCGTGCATCAACAATTCGTCCTTCGGAACTAATCATTCAATAATCATACGAAGCAATCTACGGTGAAAAAAAAAAATGTTCATATTCGTATAGTACTGTGGCAATGCGTGTATTATTTAAAAACGAGTGCATAAGGGTCGTGGGGAAAACCTATTCGCCATATAGTTTTTAAACATAGATGTTAAGCACAACTTCGGACGTTCGTAGAAACAAAACAAAGGAATGAGAACGTGCTTTTGTAATATCTACTAAATCCATGTTTTTGTCTACCACAAACCGCGTTGAATGTACAGTCAACGAGGTAACATGTAATGCGGGTGAGTAAATATTTATGATAAATGCTCTAATTATCTTTTGTATACATAGACGACAGTCATTTCAAATCAATAAATAATGAATTTTTATCCTATTTAGTCAGAATAAATCAGCATCATTCATTTAATCAGAATTAATGTATGAATAAATGAAATAAAAGCGAATATTAGTTTTATTTCAATCAAAAAAAAAATTGTCTTCACAGCTTGACCATGTTATCTGGGCCGATTGGGTCGAAGGCAAAAAGAGTAGGAAAAATGAGTAATCGACATTCAACATACCCCCATTTTAAGAAATAATAATTGTTTTGTGTGATTCTTGTACGGTCGCTCACCACAACACCGATAAGGATTAATGATATGTTTGTGTTTTTTTTTGTTTTTTGCGTATGCACAGAAGTCCAGAACTTTGGTCACCAATCAGAGCTTTTTTCCACGCTCAATTTTACCAAATCATACGAAAACTGTAAGATAAAATTTTTAATGTTTGTTAAAAACGTTGTACATGTACCTTCAAACGTACGACAAATACACGTACAGATTTTCCGAAACTAAAAACAACTGGAAATGTTCAAAAGTCATTATATCCAGAAAACGACCCGTTAAAAAGCGACATTTTTAATGACAATACGACCTCAGAACTTCCTCAATGATTGTCAAGAGAAAGAATCTTTAGGAGTATTTTAATTTTAGAAAATAGGTGCGCACTCGAAGACTCCGATCCTCGGCTGCCTTCATTTTCACCTGACGGCTGCCTACGTAGGAAGAGAGAAGCGATTTTGTTTGTGAGGATTTTTCGTGTACACATAATGTGGATCAAGCCATTCGACTTGAAAGTTTGAATGAACTTGTATGTGAGCCCGCTTCCTCGAGGTATGCAAAACAGGGCGAACATAGATAATTGTGTTTAAGTTTGTTTTCAACGATAAATTCAATCCAAAAGAAAGCTAATTTCTTTCCCGCTCAATCTCGCTTTTTTTCTTCTCTACATCCACCCCCATTGAACCACGTGATATATATGACCTTGTATATAGTCACCCTATAGCTGATACCATAAAATCAAATGGGCTGAGACAAGAGAACCGAAAGACTTTCCGAGCCATTGATTAAGTTACGAAAATACCCAATTCGTAATTGATATTAATCAAAGCCAAGGTTTTTCACTACCCCCCACACGAGTAAACGTCACTAGAACTTACGACAAGTTCCACCATTAATCAAATTATACTAAGCCTCGATTGTTGAAAAATCAATATTTCATTTGAAAAAAAAAAAAAACAACAACAACAACAAAACATTCATATGCAGCAGTAAGCTTTTTGTTAATAAATAAGAACAGAACTAACTGCATTTTTATGCTCTGCTTGTTCCATTATTGTGTCGACGGTCAAAAGATTATCAATAATATCCTGAATATTTACAGATTTTTTATTTTCGTTTACAGGCTGCCTTATAAAATTCCGATACAAAATGTTCGAATGAACTTTTGAAGGCAATGGATCGAAACGGCAGGTAATAAAGAATGATTGTATATTCATATTGATTTATTCGTTTGGTGTATAATTATAATATATTACTATGTAATAAAATACATTTTATCGTATCGCTCACGCCCGTTTTTATCACGTGACAAAATCATAGTTACTCATCTCGTTTAAATGAACCGTACGAAAAAAAAATCGTATCGATCAAATGAAAATGATGATTTTTGTTTGAAAATGATCATTTTTATTTTTCGAGGTTATTTTTCGCAGCGGTAAAAGTTAATGGTCTCTGACGTGAACGATATTTCTCCACTTTTCTTCGTTTGGCTCGACAATCGTACGTTGTATTTTTGTCATACATATTTCTTGTTGATATGCTAAATTCTAAGCATTTGATTATCACTGGAATGAATACATTGTGCAAAGAGTCCACGGATAACTTTCGACGAATCATTTTCAATAATCGCGCAGTTCTGCTTTCATTTATTTATTTTTTCTTTTTTTTGTTACATAAATATTCCAGCCACAATGAAACAGTTATCGATTACAGGAAATCATCGAGCAACGAGTTTTCGTTGCTTGGATAAAAGAGTTCAAAAATGGTTGACTCGTAAAAGGATTTTTCTTCATTTCAACGGAAAATGGCAGAAAGAAGCTATTTCAAGTATTCGCATAAACATCGTAGAGAGATTTTTTATCACTGTGCGATAAATCACCTTCTCAATTGATTTTCCCGTCGAATAGTTTTTGGTGACAAGATTTTAATGATTTCAAAAACGCATCCTCATTGTTATATTGCTACGGAAAACTATTTTTGTGCTGGTATATTTGTGTAAAATAAAAAATAAAAAAAAAAAAACGGATTTTTGGTAAAATCTAGTAAAACATATGAATCAAATTACGTCGTAAAAGTTAAAAGTTGAAAGTTCGTCGAATGCTGACGCAATGGCGAACTTGTTTTACCTGATTGCGATAAAAGATGTTTATTTATTGCATAAACTTTCGAAAGTCTTTTGATTGGGTTTTTTTTGTTGCTTTTCATTTAAATTCTCTACTCTTCAGCATCGTCCGCGTCCAGTATGCTCTTGAAACAGAACGGTTGAAACAGATAACCTTGGCCATCGTAAAATTTGCTCATGAATTCGACCCTGTAGAGAAAATAAAGTAGTTGAAAGATAACGTGATTCAATTTTGAAATAATCAAAAGAGGCAGGAGGACAATTTATTCTCATGGCTCCATCCATTTATTCAAACGTCCAACTCCACAGTTTATTAGTATTATTAATCACTAAAATATTCAAACATCATGTTAAAGAACGTTTTTTTTTTGGGACCAACCATAATTGTCTTTTCTGTGCAAAAAAAACTTCAACTATCGAAACAACTTTTGTTCATGTAGAAAGCAAATATTGTTGTCAATGAAAATGAAAAATTCCACAAAAAATAAATAAATATAATAAGCTGTGATTTTAGTCGTTTCGAAGCAGTTTTTTGGGAAACGGTTTTCGAGCTGACCTGCATTTTTGCCAAGATGGCAGAAATGCTCACAAAATATTTTCAATGTTTCAACAAATAAACGCTTGGAAAATATAAGACAATTGTGTCTCTGTACCAAATTCCATCGAAATGGGTGATTTAATATTTGAGATGAAATGGTTACCATTTTTAACGACAGCATTTTGAGTTTTGAGCACCCGTCAAATGGATATCATTAAAAAAATAATAATATCTGCAACGTCTACGAGTGATATCGAAAGAGTGACACAGCCCAATGATTATATATTTAAAAAATCAAATTTGTTGACCTCTGTAGATGTAATGCAAGCCCGTAATTAAAAAAAAAAAAAAATCACTTATTGAATTAAAACAAAAACCGAATTGAAATGATTTCTTGTTTCGAATTCTTACCAATGAAGTCGTAGCGTATGAAGAAAAGCTGATAATCCTTCCATCATAACGAGAATGGCTATGGTGAAAAACGACCATGCACCGAATGCAGCAAAAGTTTTGAGACTCCCTAACCAATCGCCCTCGTCGGCACCGAATCCCGCATGAAGAATTTGTGTCCACAATACTTCGGATAATTGAGCATGAGCCAGTGACAATGCCCAGAGACGGAGATACGATGCAGTGTGCGAAACAGTTGACAGAACGTATTCGATCGTGTGAATCGCCGAGACGATCATTATTTCACCAAAACCTGTATCTTCCGCATGAGGATCAGCTGCTCCGTGGCTTTCACTGGTCGAAGGGACCGGAAGTGCTTCAGCTTGGAGTTCGATATCCTGAGAAGCCGAGCCGTTCGTGTGCTTCAATATAATGAAAAATGGAAGAACAAAAAAAAACGAAATAAAATTTGGAAAAGCGATTTTTTTTCAAATGTTTTGGCAATTTTTTTTTTTTTTTTCATTGTCTACGAAGTTTTCGAAATCTTTGCCCCGGAAACTACTCGATGAAGTGTTTAAAAACTTTTTCTCAACGTAAATCACTCTGAATTCTGCTAAACTTACTTGTTGATTGACACGAGGTTTTTTTTTCGTCGCTAAAACGTAAAACGGTTTGCCGAAAAGCATCACTGGAATGCAGGCAAGAGCGATGTATATGAAAACCGTTTGAGTGATGTCCTGACCAGTGAACATATATTCCGAACAGCCCTCAGAAACTTTTGCCTTGTTGAAGAGCATCATGTTGATAAAAGTTACGAGGACGGAGGGAGCGCACGTGGGTGACGAAGCGAATTCTATATGAAAGAAAGTAAATGAATAAAGATGGAATAAAACATGAGCAACAATAACAGAGAGTGAAAAAAGTGGAGAGTGAGACTAAAATATCTCTCGAAATGAGATGATAAAAAAAATTCTATAAGGAATGAGGAGTTGATTCGATGAAGATTTTTGTTTATTTACTGCTAGGATCGGTTGTAGCGGCATAAGCGACCCATTTGATGAACATGAGTGCCGCCATGTAAGTGAACAAAAGAACGAGGAACAGTAATTGTGGCAAAAATTGGAAGATGATGTTGGAGTACTTCTTGAAATGTCTGAAAAATAAATGTTTCAAAGTTTAGAATAAGGCTGAAATGAAAGAAGAGAAAGAACGAATGATTTATTTTGAAAAGGTACTTACACGATGTTGATGACACTGACGCACACACCAAACATCATGTGAACAACTCCGAAAATAATGGATAACTTCATCTTGTACGAATTAAGAAAGATGATTTTATTCTTGGCAAGTGCCCAGACAGGATCCATTCCTAGAGGATATGGCATCTGGCTGTATTGTTCGGTGGCCGGATCGAGAGTCATAGTTTCATTGGTGAGTAAATCGTGCGCATTGAACGAGGATGCACTCCAACTCGAACCAAAGACGTTGACAGACTTTGAGAAAACGTCGTTGTAAATAATACCAGTGTAAATGGAGAAAAATCCCATGAGAAGTATAATGTATCGTCCGCCAAAGAATATGTTCCAAATTTCGCCACCGTTTTTCTTCTGGGACAAGCCTTTTTCCCAGATAACCATCCAGCCACCAAACAGGGTCATTATGAGACCTGGATATCACAAGAAAATAAACGAACGTGAGATCAAATTATTTCTGCGTTTATGAATTCAAGTGTTTTATTCGAACAATGAAATTTATTGACATCCACGTGTCAACTCACCATGTCCAGCATCGCCGAACATGATACCAAAGAGAAATGGGAATGTTACGATGGTGTAGAGGGCCGGATTGGCCTCACGATACGATGCGATACCATAAGCGTCTATCAAGTTTTGAAATCCCTTGGTGAACTTGTTCGTTCTATTAAACGTCGGAGGATCTTCGTCCGTGTGAATGACGTTTAGGAAGGAAGGTATCGAGCTTCCACATAAACGCTGCGACACATCATACTGGATTTGAGATAAAATTCTCGACGTTCAATACGATCATGGTTATGGAATGAAAAGCAATGATGTATGGGGCTCATTGAATCATTTGTATCCAATCGACTGTTAAGATCATTCAAAATCTGTACAGTTTAGCAGACACATAAAAAAAAAACATTTCCCTTGCAACACATAAAGCTTGATTCAGCAATTAAAGTAAACTGTCGAGATCTGTTTGTACCAGGCGTTCTCGACGTGTTAAGCTCGTTATTCCCACACAAAAACACCATAAACCTTTTGTCAGTGGATGAAAAGCTACCACGATACGAAAAGTACGATAAATAAATCATTAAACTAGAGTGTTTCAGGGAAAATTGTGCCTTGGATTGACAGGGGTTCATGGAGTGGATTAAAAATACTCACCGATCCTTCAGTGAGGCAGCTTTGAACGATAGCAAGATCGGCCATGGGGACCCAGCATTCTCCGATAAGGCACTTCTTTGATACATCCATGTTGAAAAGATTCATCGTATGATAAATGGCCTTCATTTTCCTTACCATAATACTCCAATTTGGGAGCTCTTTTGCTACGTTGTGAAGGACTCTTTGACGATGATCCTGCGTCTGGTTGAGAACCTTTAGAAAGATAATAAAAAACATAAATTAATTCAAAGAATGATCATATTTTTAGAAAATTCGTCGTATCGCGCTGGATCGTGATCAATGCACTTACCAGATTAAGATCCTCGAGACGCGTACGAACACCCTTGACCATGTCCAACCTTTCGGCGTGGCTGTTTGGGCAGGGATACAAGGAAGCGTGAAAACCGCTGCATACTTTTTTAATACGACTCTTGAGTTGTTCTCCTTGAAAGAAAGCTACGAAGGCCGTCTTGTATATCTCGTTTCCCTGGAGGAATCATCGATTTCTCATTAGTCCGAGGATCACCAACACACTTTACGAAGCAGCCGCAAGCTTTTTCAACATCGTAGAAAATGTACACTACATGCACAGTCATTGGTACAGACATGGAAACACTAACGTGTTGCATTATCGTTCTTGCAGCTGTTAGATCTCATGAAAGTTCACAAAATGGAATTTTCTCGGTATAATAAAGAAGAGAAAAGGAATAAACAAAACAACGAATTAATCTTTGTGCCAAGGTGAAAGGAAAAATGACTAGAAACCCACAAAATTACAAGTTCTCACCGTGTTGGGATCCTCGAGCGGTTTGTCCAGTTCAGCTTGCCGCAGGAAAACGTTACCACGTGAAATTCGCCAAAGCATCCGCTCGAAGGCTGGCACACGTTCACGATTGATTACACCGGCAACAAATCTGCAGACGAGTTTTCAAGTAGTTCTCGGGGATTCTGACACGAATGAGCTTTTACCGGACGAAGACACGGATAACTAAACTGACACGAAGATTCAACGTAAGACGTCAACGTTCTGATTTTACTTTTTGCGCCATTTCTTTTATCTCGGTCTTAATATCAAAATCGATTATGGTTTTGATCCACGGATTACACGATTGATTTATCACAACAGATTATGGTTTGTCACGTTAGGAGCGCAGCCAAAAAAATTGGAGGGAGTGAGAGTGCTCTTTTTTTACTAACTTTATGGTTACCAAAAAGAGTTCTGAACTCAGTCATTTAAAATCTAAAACTCATTAAGTTCGAACATTTATTCCATTCCGTAATCAAACTCTTCTATTTGTATCGATGATTTTTGTATTTCTTTTGGTGTCCCGTCATAATTTGCCCCCC
>JACEOJ010000093.1:219643-302798 GCA_013761285.1 Campoletis sonorensis
CCCCCCCCCCCCCCCCCCCCCCCAATTCACCCGAAGCTTTATCTGATTGTTATTAACAACCCTTCGATCGGTTTGCATTGAAAAAACTGAGGAGTACTCTTCAAACATTCCCCAATATGACTGCATCATAAATATTTAAAAAAAAACTGTGTAAAAAGATTATTGAATACTTTGACTTTTGACCGTGAACATTTTACTTCGAATGAATCATAATTCTATTCAATTTTTTATATTTTTGCCAATGTTAAGCAGGTGTGAAAAAGTGCAATGACGAAATTTTCACAGAATTAACTTTTTATTTCAACAGTGAATTTTTCTTATGTGTTTGAACTGAAAAAAAACCGTAATTCTTTTGGCAAAGCGCTGGCAATTAAGTCTGAAAGTTTGTCTGGACAAAATTGAAACAGTGTGACAATGAAGTTATATTTGGTCATTAAATATTCAAGATATCCTTAGGCCTCGAGTTTTTACGAACAGCGAAAAACATATTTTTTACTCACTCAAGACGTCCGCGAGCAGCTGGTCCTTGATATTGTGGCTCCTCATTAATTAGCGCTCTAGTTATGGAATCGTTGGCCTCCTCCTGTTGATGCATACCAAAAAAAGAACCTTGATTCTTCGACTAAACGGTAACATCGATTACAGCAACGAAAAAAGACTCATAAGAATGGTTGTTAAATAACTCAGTTACCTCGGTAAAGAAAACTTGGGTCTTCTCCAGGACGTGACGTAACTCGGTCAGTTCAAGATAATTGCTCTTCAAATTAACAGCGTTGTGACTAAGTTCGAGTATATCGTTTTCAGTTTTTTCGATATGCGCCTGAAAACAACAAAATTTGGTGAATATGTGATATGCGGTTGTGTTAATCGATGTGGTTTAAAGTGTGTTTCTAATCAATTAATCAATTGGACTTCAAGCCTGGGAGGCATACATTTTAATTTACGTGTGTATGACTTGAAATTTCTTTCTCGAAAGTTTTTGGGGTCGTTGATTACGAGCCTGAATTCGTAATTTTGAGATTGAAATAAAAAATCTTTATTTTTTATAACAAAAATTACCGTATGAAATTTGCGAAATAAATTCTGTGAAATTCTTTGAAGTTTGTTGGAGCTTTTGAAAAAAGTTTCATCTCGATGGTCAGTGTAGTTTAGTAGAAAATTATTTTTTTTCGTAACAAAGCACGAAATTCGAGTATTTATTTATGTGTGATATTTTTGCAATAACGTGTAATGACTGTTCATGTTATTTTTAAATTATAATTATTTTTCAGGGACAACTACGAAGCGTAGCTTAAAGGATGTGCGGTTCTTCATTGAATTTCATAATCGTACCTCGAGATCGATGACCTCTCGGGGATTTGGTGCCCGTGGCAATTCCGTCATGTCATCAGAAATTTCAACTCCATCTTTTTTCACCTCAGCCTCGATGTAACGAAGCTTTCTCTCCATTTCGTCGCATCTCCTAACCTCGTTGACGAATTTACGTTGGAAATAATTCACATCACCGTTCAGCTGTACGAGACAACGTCCACGAAGGTTACAGAAAAAAAAAAAAAGAAATCGATAAATAAACTTATCCGTTCCTCCCTTGATTTATTGAGAAACATGAAACATTTACCAATAATCGGAAGTGCAGACGACTTATAAATTATGTCAGGTTTCATATAACGAAGTCGAAAAATATATATTTTTTTATTATCACTCCGAAGCTTGAGTGTCATCAAAGTCTGCTTTTACAACAAAATGATTGATATCTTTTTTTTCTGTCAATAACCATTTCTGCAATTCTCGACGTCTTGTTTCGGTCGTAAAAAAATTGATAAATAAAATTTTAACTGACATAAATTATCTGCATTACGGGAATTTTGAAGAAATTCCTTTACAATAGATTGCTTCGTACAATCGCTTGGCACTTGTGCTGTACTTTGCTTCGAAGAGCATAGCAAAGTGCAAGAAAAAATGAAAATAGGCTTTTGGAAGACTTTTGACTTTTTGGAAGTTGTGGAACTAATTTTGTGCCATTTCAAATCTATTTACTTTCATAGTCAAAGTTTCTTGAAGTATAATCAAGTGCGAACTCACGTCACGAAATTGAACGGTTCCTGTCTCGCCGAGTTCCGAAACCGAGAGATAGGCCGACTCTGGCTGAATGAACAGCTGGCAGAGTGCCATTTCCTCGCTCCTGAACATGCTCCCCATGTCTGTTCACTTTATTTTGATTCCTTTTTCTCAAAAGCCTGAAACAAGAAAAAAAATATTGATATTGTTGTGATCCTGATATCAAATTTTGTCAAATATTTCCCACTTGTCTTTTCCTAGTGAATCAACAAAATAATAATTGATAGAAAACAATACCGAAAAACTGACTGTTTAGTGTTGAAACAACTTTGTAAATGTCAACCAATGACTTTGTAAGGCACGCAATCTTATCGCGAACGATGGTTTGTGTATACCAAAAATATCTGAATATTTTTTTGTTCTAGTTAAAGTCTAAGAAATTCATGAATTTATCAGACGTAATGAAATTTCATTCAGTGCGATTTTTTCAACTTCGTTCGTCCAATTAGAATATTCATACGACGAAGGAATTTTGTATTCATTATCCAAATCACATTTAACTATTACTTATTATCTGAATGAATTTTTCGTTACACTTCGATGGGTAGAGTAATTCAGAATATTCAATATCACGACCGCGAATTAAGTCACGCATTAGGAAAATAGAAAACAATTTAAAATGGTTTTCAGAGTACCGGTTTACCAACAATAGATGAATAAGCGTTACAATAACACAAATATGTAGAAATATACATTAAAATAGTGATTGAATAAAAATAAGGTGTGCGGGACTTTCCATTGATGGTCACGCGCTTCATCGTCGTCGAGCCACACGCGAGTTCGAGATAGCACAGAAAATTGTGCCTTGAAATTACGTAATGGACTTCATACGATAGATTTTTTTTTCTTTTTTTTTTTCAACCAAAACAATCATTTTTCATATATTTTGTTATTTACAGAAAAACGTTCACATTTTTTATTTGAGTTTGTCATTCAGTTTTTTTTTTATTGATAACTATCTGGGGCAAATTACAAAAGGATGCTTGCGTAGCCTCGAAAACATTCCAATTATCGATAGACGTAATTAAGTGCGCGTCCGATTAGTCGGAGAAAAAAACAATGTTTTGTAAATATATATTAAAAAGCAATGAATTAATTGTCGTGAATATTCGATGGTAGCCGATGGTATATGTCATTCATAAATAATTAGTTTTATAATCATCACACTTTTATAAATATTTGTGATGCGATTTTGAATGCATGGTTGATGGAATGGAATGATTATTGATTGCTTGATAAGACGCGATGATTATTTAATTGAAGTACTAATTTTTCAACCGTTCACTGTTCGGTTATTTCGTGCAGAATTTATATTGGAGATAAAAATCATTCCGTAAAAAAAAAAACAGAATTCAATTGATCTCACAAACTATGATGACTACCCTTCGAACAATTGTTTAAAATTAATTTAATTCTTTTACGAAACTAACCCTCAGTGATCACGTTATATTTCCTCGGGATCCTCAAGGGAATGAAGTTTCAACAAGTGTTCATGAGGCAAACATACCAACTTCACATTCGAGAGCAAACGTCTACACTGCCGTCCGGACTCTAACTAAAACTCGTAGCTTTTCTCTTCGAGCCCAAAGTGTTCGCTTATCTCCAAAATCCATTCTGGCTCTCTCTTTTGTTCGTAATTTTTTTTCATCTTTTATAACCCAAGACATACATATATCAGGAAGGTGTCGGCAGTGCCGGGAGTATGATAAGCGACACGAGCTCTTGTACTGTCAGGTAAACAGGCTCGTGTAATGAATGTGATGATTTTCAAACTTCAATACATCCTGTAGTAAATTTGGTAAAATAAAAATGCGCGCATACGAGTGTTTTGGAATGTTATGTAAAAAAAAAAAAATGTCAGCAATAACTGTAACGTACGATCTGCATTATTCTCATCGAGTGAATTTATATTTATTACTTTTTTCTGCTATTATTTAATATCATAACAAAAAGAGACTGTGCAACACGAGTATTATCGTCATAATAAAATACCTGCAATTAAGATTTCAAATTACGAGGTCTTAACGAAGTTATGAATAAAGGATTGATGAAATTAATTAACAGTTTGAAAAAAAATGTTTCCCGATAATTGAGGACTCCAACGATTCTCTACTACGCACGAATATTCTGTGATTGTAGAGTATATTATTATGAACAATGACATTCCAATATGTTCTGTATGCTCGTGTAACTAACCATAGGTGCTTACACACACGAGTCAACTACCGATGGGCATAAATTTCATAACACAGGATGTACCACCCGAGCATGTATTAGTTTGCCATTTTCCCCATGAGAATTTACTAACGAGAAAGGTAACGAGGGTAAAACGTGTTTCAAAGTTCAAGAATTTCCATGTAGCGGTTTTCGGAACTCGTGAATTATCGAGAAAAGGTACACACATGCACGCATGTGTATACATATTTTAACGACACTTTGAATATTCATTAGATTTCGGAGTTTGAAGCTCAGCTGGAGGCAAGGACCTTCAATCCAAAGTTCTTTTCCAAGCCAAAAGTTTGTCTAATAGGCAATGAAATTTTGTTGCAAATATACATGATCATGAATGTGAGAATGCAACGTGTATGTGAATCCTCACTTTTCAATTAACTATCGTTTTTTGAATTTGATTTTTTTCTCTCAATACAAATATCGTGTATCATTTAACCATGAAAAATAAATTAAATATCGATTCTATGTTTGTTTTTTCAATCGGCTCAACGATTCGTCGTGATTTATCTGATTCACATGTAGAAAACTTACGAACGGAACAAAACTTTGGAAAATTCAAAATTTCGCATTGATCGCTCATGTTTTATCTTCAATCGAACTTCTCAATCACATCACGTACGGCTGTACACAGTTGTTTTCTTTTTACTTTTTTTTCCAACATTTAACAAATCCCACTGTACGTGCATCGAAGGATCCGATAAATATATAAGTCGATTCTCTGCTCTGGAGCATTAATAAGAAAGCTTCGTGATGAGATTTCACAAGCGCACAACAGTAAAGCGAGCACAGCTTTTTACGACATCCGAAACGAAAAAAAATAAAGAAAAACTTGCGATTTGACTAAAAACGATATCGAATGTTTCCATATATTCTCCATACATATTTTTCCATCCATACATATTTTTATTTTTATTTTTTCTTCCATATATATTTTTCTGGGTTCATTTAAATCACACGGTATCGTTCGCCGGTTTTTCCACCATAAGTATTGCATAATACAAAATCCAAGTAAATTTCAATGTATCCGAAGAACGTTACCAGTTTTATGAAACTTTGACTTCAGTGGTGATATCTCATTTTGATTATTCGCAATATAACGGAGAATATTTCAAGATTGTACTTAAAATCATAAGAAATGAACTTGAGGTTCCACACAATAAAATTCACACATTGATACAATTTAATTAACACACGTTATAAATAAACGATAAACTCAAGAAACTGTGAAAAAACTGTCTTTAGATTTCAAGCGATACGAAACGAGAAATCTGGAATAATAAAATCGCAGCAAATGCAATCAAGACAATGAGAGTTTGCTTCGTTAAAAGCTGGCAATAAAAATATGAAAACGCCTTACTGTCACATTCCAACACACACCAGTTACTTTTTCTTTTTTTTCGTCTTTTGCCCTTCGCGTGATCGAAATTGAACGGGATGAAAAAAATCACGAATTTGCGAACATTACCCGAGACCTGATAACCGTAAAATAGAAACTCTCAGGAGTTTCGAATCACGTGAAGATCGAATGGGTCCGAGATATCCTCCCACGATAAGGTAAACTATAATAAAACGAGGAGCCAATGCGTGCAATGGAAATGGTCACGAGTGAATATGGAAGAACCATTCAGGTGCCCTGGAGGCTCATCTTGTCTCCTTTAACGTTCACGATTATACTTAACGATCGTCAAAAAGTGGGGCATATCTTTATAGCAATTATGCCAGCTACAAAGATCCGAGGGACTCGGATTGTTTGAGTGTGTAACTCGAGGCGTTCCAATCGTATGACGTATCGTTCACGAGGCTCTCGAAAAAAAACCTGTATTTTCTTCGTTTCTGATAACGTTCTTCTATACTGACGATAACGTATGCCCTTTGGCTGATACAGGAAACATATAGCTTATTGAATTTTAATATAATATACCACACAGGTATTTCGATATTTCTCATATGAAAAACTGTGGGGTCATATGTGTACTTTATTAGAGAAAAGAATCTCTTAAAATATACGATATAAAATACATATTAATCTTTAAATATAAAACTATGGTTGTTATGGAAATAAAGTCGAACAGACATTGCTTTTTGCAGCTTCCACTCATTATTCTCTATACTCTGAAAATCGCATTTGAAAATTTGGCTACTTGTTATTAACCATAACAAATGAATACTATTGTAATTTGTTCCGAACGATGTTTATAATTATTTCGGATGATTAAACATGCATGCACCATTCTTCACAGTTCAAACTCACTGATCTGAGGAAACTAATGATTTTTTAATGAGTCCTGATGGCTTAATTGATTCTTTTCACTTCGGAGAACTGATTCCTTCATTGATTACAGGAGCTCATTTAATTTCACAATGACAAAGACCCTAAAAATTCGAAAATCCAAATTAAAGTTGCCAAATTTCTACTTTCATGTTTGTGTAAGAGCTCGTTTTATTTCTAATATGTTTATACATATGTATTGAAGTTTGCATCGTTGGATGCAACAAATTTTTTTTCAATTTTTTCACAGCAGAGCTCAAAATGAAGATGCAGTGTTGGTCTACGATTGTTGGATAATTATTTTTTGCGATTCCAAAATAAAACTGCACAAAGGTGCTGAACAAATTTTTTGTCATGACTTTTTGAAGATTATTCAAGAAATACGAAAATGATCGTACAACCACGTTCATTTCATCTTAAGAATTTTAAACGCATATATTTATAGACGGTAGACTGGAACAAAACCTTGAAAAGGCTGTTGAGACAGCATAATAATGGCAAATATATTTTTATATAATTTACGCAGAACGTGTCGCAGGATTATAATTCAAGGTAGAAAATCTCATTTGGCAAAATAAATAGCGAGTGATTACGAGCGATGAGAGGACGGCAAAAAGAGTGGGAGCGAATCTGTGACAGGTGAGGATTATCTAGTACACCTGCTACATACATATATCACGATCTTCACAGTAGCATTAAAAGTCGTCCGTCATTTGAGATAGCGAGGTGTGTAAAAAAAAAAAAAAAAAAAAAAAAATCTAAAACGAAATTTCCACCGGTAAACGATATCTGCCTTATCTTTTGCAGTCTCGAATGATCCAGATTCAACTGTTGGTATTATTCGAGCAAGAAAAGACAGCAAATAAAGAAATTTCCAAGGTAAACAACAATGGAAGCCCGCGTTGCAAAGATTGAGCGACAAACCATTAAAATAAGTTTATATAGTAATTCGAGAAGCGTGAAAGAAGAATGAAAAATCTTAAAACAATGAAAACTCTAGGTCCTGGCAGCGAGATAATTGGATGTGATCAAAGGAATGGTTGAAACAGAATCATCAAATATAAATAATTATGAAAATAATGACTGGAGCGAAGCCGATTGAGGACATAAACGCAGTTGGCAAACAAACATTGAAACTACCGAAGATCAAATGAATAGTCAAATTAACTGTTGGAACAATTGTCAAGGATAGATGACGATTGATAAAAAAATAAATGATAAAGATCGTGTCGTTCCGAAAGAACGTAACGAGGGACATATGCGGATATAATATCAAAGTTATTAGCGACCGAGTTGAATTGAAATATTGAATTTATGACCTCATCAAATGGACGAGGTCGTTCGAGCATGATGAAGTATAGCAACGCGATATGCTGTCATCACGAGGAAGTCGTTTTCATCCTTGCTATACTTACTCATGCGACGAGCACGAGCACAAGACTGTGATGTACGTCTACAGACAGGGTAAAAAAAAACAGCGCCGGAAGGTTGCACTACAGCCGTCCATAAGCATTTTTCTACTTTTATTTTCCCGTATGATCTATTGTCTCGATATGTTACAGAGATAAGCGTTCAGATGGATGATGAAGCACGATAAGAACGTGATAAGAATACAGGATTAAGAAACACAAAAATTCCTTTCGATATCTCTCATATTTTCATCGAATTCGTATTAATTCCTTGTCAATAAAAAATTGTATACCGGAAACGTTGGTATTGTCAGTAACCGATAATAATGGGACATTAGAATAACAACATTCAACTAATTTGCATGTCGGTCAATTTTTTTCTAATTCGCGCAAACAGGTTTGACCGTGGAAGTCTAATAATGTAAATAAATTAGCGTCATTTTTCCACTGCTTCAAACAAAGATGTCAGACGGGTTGGACGCAGTCATTAACTAAGTTACGTTAATGATACAAAATGAATGCACGTCCACGAGATCGAACAAAACTCGATCTTTTGCACTATTTTTTAAAAATCTCAAAAGATCTCCAGAGCTATAGCGGTTTCTTTTCTGATAATTGAATTGAATGATTTGATTATTGATTTAAACTGAAAAGCGATGCTTTGTAGATGTGATTGAATGTAAGTCTTCGATATTTTTATGCGCGGTGAGTTTATTTCGCATTGAGCATAAAATTTATTTGTTTCGTCCTCGTCCCCGGTCCATAAGATAGTTCTCGTGTTGTCCGACAGATGGCTACGAATCTCGATAGCGGTTAATACCCTTGGCAAGCATAAGTACGAAACCAGCTATTTTGATCATTGTCCTTGTCTTTGGGGAGCATAGTATACAATGATCGTCTAGTGAGGATACTGATGCTGAAACCCATTTAAACGTTTTATCGCATCCGTGCAAACGGTTAACCGTTTTGTTCGTGATGCAATTTTTGGGAGCCTCTTTACTTCATAAGAGGCTTTGAAAGTTATATTCGATCATCAAATTGCATCATATATACGCGTGGTTGGTCGTCAATTTATCAGAACATTTCAATTTAAGGTCGCCTTCGAAGGGTTTGGCTCTGAAAATTTTCGATTCTATTCCGACGATTCACTCAGGACGAGGAGAGGGCACTATTACGAAATTACGTGCAAAATTTTGAAAGAACTTGATCCATGTTCGAGATCTTGGCAATTGAAAATTAAACCCTTTTACACGGGGTTTATTGCGGGTAGTGAAAGAAAAACCTAAATATCGGGAAATAAGTTCGAAACGTTTGTACAGATTTTAAGTTTTCTGTTCGCAATCACAGAGGAATATATGACGAAATTGGATTTAATAAGTAACGGTGATTATTTCCTTAACTCTGACCTTGACAGTAGACATTTTTTCCGAAAGTTTATGTTTCCACATTCTTATAAGATATGACAATCAACATTAGAGGATAATTGAGCAAGTTTTATACGAGTTTTGGAATGCTAGATTAAGAGTTCAGTTTTGACGATCACTGTGACGACGAGAATACAACGTTAAATCATAGACACAATATTTGAATCTACATTTCTAGATTAAGTAGAATCTTGAAAAATGAAAGCTCCTTTCATAAGATTATAATGACAAACATCAAACGTAAGTGAAGGATTGTGAATCAAGATGCGTTATCAGATGATTCCAAATAAATGTGTCAATTAATTGTACGAAATAATGACACCTGATAATCGTCGAAGATTCACAAAAACGAACGGATGTTTTTTACAGATTTAACCTAATGTAATTTTTTATCCGATCAACGGATATATAAATTTGCAACTTATTCGTCAAAAAAAGAAAAAATCCACTTAAAAAATATAAAAAAATTTATTAATTCATATAAATAAGATTTTAATTGAATGAACTTTTTTTTCCTCACAGGAGAACAAAGTGACCTTAATTTTTTTCGTATTTGTGTTACCCGTTTTGAAGATTCAGTCTATTTTGAGATTTTTCGGTTCACACATGCCAAGGTGAAGCTACGTGACATCGTAAATCACGAGTATTGAAAGAAATAACATTATCTTTAGCACAGATTAACGTCGTCAAAGTTTGTAACTCAACGAGCATGGAAATTGCCCGTAACCACTGGCTCGCAAAGTTGCTCAATAAACTTGCAAGAGAGCGTGTGCTTAGTAAACGTGATTTCACGAAAAAAAAAAAAAAAACAAAAAAAAAGTAGTCAGGAACGAGCGAAAAAATATAGTGATCGGGCACTATTTTTTTCTCGTTTTATTTGCCACACGATCCTATCGATTTATCTCATTTTTTTCATCGTTTTGACGCAATGTGGGTCAACGTAGTAATTTCCGTTTGGTGGTTTTCAGTCGCATTCGTAGTACGTGTGTGAACGTATATTCCATCGTGTTCATGACGTCATTAAGTGGATGTTTGTGTGAATGTAAGTGCAGTAGTCGATGGTCAAGAGAAAAACCGCGTGCTTCGTTCACACGGAGATAAAACGTGAGTGGTCACTCATGGATGCTACAAATAAAAGAATTGTGTAGTCACTGGCCAGTTTGGTAATTCGACATTCATTACGATCTCAACTCTTTTTGTCCACATTTTTACAGAATTTTTAATTGAAATTGTAATCAATTTTACCCTGTTCATTTTTTTATTACGAAATACTATATGACTGATACCAATTACGTGAAAAACAGCGGATTTAAAAATCGTTATTTTAACATGATCTGAGTGGAAAAATTTGTCCTCTAAAAGGTAAATGAAAAAACATTTAATTAGCTTGAATGTCGGAGAATTGATTTGTTTAATTAATTCATTTAATTGATGTCTGCACAAAGTGCAGTGTTATTTATATTGGAATAATGAAATATTGAGCACAGAAAATTATATTTATATTTGTACGTCGTCCATCAATCTTTTGGTCACAATTCTCCACTGAAGGTAATTAACACAAAAAAGTGAAAAATGTCTTCAAAAAGTCAGCAATGTCTCTAGGTCAATTAAGCCGGAGCCCAACATTCCCAGCTGCTCTTACAATCTTCGCTGGTTTTTGTAAGCAAAGAACATGTAACCGGGCGGTTAGTTAGATAAGAAGATTTTTTTATGATACTTTTATAAGGCTTCGTCAAACTTGCAACAATAAAAAATTCGCATATAGAATATATGAATAAAGGTGAAAAAATTAATTGTCAAAAAACACCATTCTTGTTGATACGACACTTAACATATTGATTAACTGCATCGGGCAAGGAAAAGTGTTGACATGTAATAAAAGCTAGCTTCGTAACGAATTAATTGATCGTCAACGACACTACGAATTAATTCATCACCTTTATGATGTAAAACGTTTAATCAAAATTTTATATGCAATAAATCGTATGATCGCGAATAATAACTTTTATTATTGATCGCGTATAACAATGTACAGTAAACAATAAAAAATATGTCAATGTAATATTTTTTTGTGCCAAACTATTGCTGGGAAAATGGAAAGTACGAGCGTCCTGAAGTGAGACAACAATATTATTTTTATCTCGAGTAACTACTTCGAGTGTCTTATCTCACACATTAGCGGTCACGTTTCTCATGCTCGTAAATTTTTTTATGGTCCACATCCATCCATAGCATGAGTGTATCGGTTCCTCGTATCTTATGAATATTTTTACACTCTATTGGTCCAGGAGAAGATGGCGTACTTTATTACAAAGGGTAAATTTTCAGACATTTGCAAAGAGTGATTAAAACGAACGTGAAAATTCGTTGTTTCTCATTGATCTGTGGTGATGAAAATTGAACAAATAAAAAAGCATTTACCACTATTCCCTTCAAAGAGAAACGAAAAGAAAGAAACAAAGTTAAGAAGAATTGTTATTTCTGTGGTCAACAACCGACATCTTAATTTTTATAGATCGTTTTTCTAGTTTCCAATCAAACATTCATTCTAATTTCATCACGAAAAAAATTCAATTAAAAATTAGAAATACCTCATGATATTTCATAATTTTTTATGAGAAGTCAACCTAATGTAAAAACGTTGGGTTTCTTTTGTTAAGTATTCAAATTATTTTTAACACTAGTCACGTAACTTCGCTGGTATATTTACCGGATGATCTTCAAAGTAAGATGAGAACGAAGAATGTTTCGAGCAGAAAAATGTGGATTTATCTCATGACAATTAAGTAGAATTCAAACCTAACTGGTCTTCTCACACATTCAATGGCAACCTATTTTTACGACAGTAAATTCACTGTTCAATTCTTTCTCCACGATTACGAGGCTATGAAACTAACGATTCAAATTATGTGAACTCACTGTAGCAGTTTCTTAAGAAAGATTTTAGAAGATATACTCCATCTTAACATTTTATAGTTGACATGAATTTTTATCATCGTTTTTTTTTACCGAGTGCAAGCGAAAAAAATAAGAAGTTATAATGTAAGTATCATCGCTCAGAAATGGTCCATCTTTGTATGTAATTTTTGTTAGTCCATTGGCTAACAGCCCACGCGATAGTGGCTCACAGGCAAAGGACAGTCAAACTATTATATAGAGATTGTAAGCTGTAAATGTATGCTTGGATGAAGTGCCTAAACTGTACGGACCTTGGACACCAATCAACGACTGAGTGACCCTAATAAGTGTGCCGACAGCTGCCTCAGCGTTCACTTTAGACTCAACGAAGAACATGGAGACGAATAAAAAATGTATTATTTGTAAGATTTTTCTTTATTTTATATTACAACAAAAAAAGTATTGTTGGTGAATTCGATCGCTATTGATGTACTTTTTATAGATGTTGGCATTTATTTTTCTAAATTTTTAGTCTAATAAAGATTATTCAAATATATTACTCATTCGTGCCAAAGAAAGAAAATACTTCTGTGTTTAACTCATTCGTTTTCGAATTATGTAAATTAAATGAAGGAAATTTGGGAAAATGTAAAATTTCTGGAAACGAGATTAAAATAGATGGGTTTTGGTCGACGATTCCGATGTGTGACACAATTCGATATCTGACGATAAATAGAGCAAAGCAGCACAATTTTCGTTGTGCCAAGAAACTGTGGCGCTAAGAGAAATCCCAGTGAAAGATGTCAGAAAAAAGGAGATGCCAAATTTTCATGAAAAATTGAACGCCTCTCGTTTTAACACATTTACCCACTTAAGCACCCAAGATATGTTTCGACTTAGAACTTTAGTTCTGTTTCCCCATTGTCATCGTTGAAATTTTTTAGAAATCCTGCAACTTGTATCCACCTCATTATTTCGAAACAATTTCCACCGATTTTCTTTTGCAAATTATTTTTAATCGAGCAATCGTTTTGTTTTATTCGATGAAACCTTGATTCTTCCAATCATTTTAAATATCGATGAAAATGAACTTAAAGAAAAGTTCAATTGAAGGACAGACCGAAAATCAAAGGAAACATAAATCCAGATTGCATTGTGAATAAATCAATGTAACACACTAGGTTTTTATCAGAACTGAACTAACATGAATACAGGTCGTTCAATAATGAGGACCCTGTAGAATTTCGCGGTTGTTTTACAAATTATATAAATGCCGCATGCATTGCCAGAACTTTCTGAACGCTCGTGTCGACAACGACAAAAATGATCTGGTGAGCCAGGAAGCTTGTCATTGTAATGAACGATGAAATAACATTTTTTACAATGAATTAAACATCGATATATAATCCGACCTTCTTTTGAAAAGATAAAAATAAACAAAAATACAGATAAATTTTAATTAATACTCGGATACGAACAAGCCTGTGAAAAAAACAGTGCAGACTATGATTCAAACACATCACTTCATCATGAACAAAACAGAAGTCACAGATCGTTGGATGACCGGATGAATTTCCGGAACGCAACCTGATGGTTTATATTCGATCGTATAAATACTTCCCGATCAAGTTTGCGTTGAAAGTTTCAAAATTTATCATTCCAAATAGTGGCAACATTATTTAAATAGGAAATTTCATTTAAAAAACCGTCAAAGTTACAATCAATTGCAGATAAAAAATTACAATGAATTATTGTAGAATTTTTATTCTACGCGGTTGCGATGTAAACTTTAAGGTAAAAAATTCGTTTGAATGCAATGATGTTTACGTCAATGAGGTTAGAGTAATTTCTTCGGATTTTTTTTTGTTCGAATGTTCGAACATCGCGTTCGGAAGAATTTACAATGGCGCAGGACTCAGGCCATTGAACTTTTACTTCCTCGCAACGTGAACTGCACATTCATCATTCAATCGTACACTTTCTTTGCTCTCCCATTCTTTGGTCATTGTGTCTTTTATTATCGCTGCTTTCCTGCTGTTTGCTTTTGTCATGCATTCCCCGATTATCAATACTATTTCTTCCTTTCACACCGATGGCTGGTAAAATTCTCCGATTTTACACACTTTGTAACTGTTCATTTTTCAGTTTATACATACGGAATAAATTAAAACTAAAAGAAAAGTCTCGTTATCGAAGTTTGTACTATGTTTACAAACATATATCGTTTGAAAAACCTTTCGATTATTTCAATCCTTATACGAGACTTGAAACTGAAAAAATTATCCATACAGTAAAAAAAATGGAGAAGAACCTCGAATGTTTTTTTTTTTTAATTTTTAGTAAACAAATGTGATTTTTTAAAAATAAAAATCGAATGACATTTTTTTAAATTGAAATTCGTCCTCCACTAATATTGCTGGAGCGATAAATTTTCAGTTTTAATTCTCTCCGTTTGACGAAATTTTGAATATCGCACCAGCATTCGTCAGTGGAATTTTGACTACAGTTATGTTTATGCAATTATCGTTAATTATAACAGAGTATAATTAATTTAATCGCAAAAGGAACAATGAAAACTGACTGAGCATGAAAAATACAAAATTGAAACGCACGCGAAAGCTTTACAGTGCAGGCAACAAATCGATGACTAATAATTCAGGAGCGTGATTGGACGCAAAAGGGTTTTGCTTCAGAGCTTCCATTATTGGAGTTTGAACTCAAACAAAAAAATTTAAGTGCTATAGCTTTTAAATACCAAAGTCAACTTCGGCTTGGCTTTATCAGACCGTTACGTCACTTTGTTATGGATACGTATCGTATATACGTATATTCCACAGTTCACGGCATTAATTTCCTTCTATCCTCTTGGGCACAGATCGCTGCGGAATATACGATCCCATGCTCGGGTTAACAAGACCCAAATCGAACACAAATGCTTGAGGAATATAGAGAGAGAGAGAGAGAGAGAGAGAGAGAGAGAGAGAGAGAGAGAGAAAGAGAGAAATATCCTATTCCTTATCCCAGGAATAGGATAAACGGGAAAACGCATTGTTTAGGTATTTAATTTGTTGTCGTAATTTTCTTGTGTATTGGTTGGCCGGCAAAGTTGTAATGAATAAAATACTTAATATGATGCCATTCACGATAGCGGCTGAAAAACAAAACTTAAAATGTGTGTGGTCATCGATGAAAGAGCGTGCCGTTCAGGCCATTTCAGTCATAACAAACTGTGTGAGTGAGTAAATAACGTTTCGGATTACTATTACAAAATATAGTTTCGATTTCAATATCATTTTAATCTTTTCAACAAATACAATATCTTATGAGAGATAAGAAATGATTCTATAGTTGATTCAGTGCCCTGTGTTAACACATGAATGGTTTAAATTGAAAGAAATAATAATAATGATTTATTTGTGTTTATTCCTTATGAATGTAATGAGCGAAATTCGTCCGAGGAGGATGATGTTAAAGTTTTTATCATTGGAGTTGAAAAAAATAACTCAATTCGTAGAGGCAGGAATTAAAATCGTCACGATTTAAAGACTCAGATAAATAATGAATAAAATGAATAAATATAAAAATTGACTTGAAAATCACAGGGGATGTTCATTTTTATCATTCACTTCAACTAAAGAGAAGAAAATGATCAATCAGTGTAGATATCTAGAAATATTCATTTGGCATCTCGTTAGCAGTGCAACAACAGGTGTACCAGAACAATGAAAATCCTGCGATAAATATAGTCGGATCGCGAGGTGCGCTTGCACTCTCATACAAAGTTTCGAGTGAACCATTTATACGTGAACTCTACAGTTTGTTTCGACGTCGTGGTCGATCGCACACCTCATTTGCTATAAATATATATCCTCCCTACTTTTGTCTGCGGTAGTAGCGTGTTCCGTCATTTATAGTCGTACGCCCTCTTTCTCTCTCTCTCTCTCTCTCTCTCTCTCTCTCTCTCTCTTTCTCTTTCTCTCGCTTTCACCCTCTCTCTTATCTATGCGCGTTAGTGTTTGCTTAATCCTCTTTCTTTATGCCCTATATCTTCATCTGATAGTCGTTGACTTGATCTGGTCATACAGGCTGAGAAAAGACATATCGACCGTTCAAAAAATCGCCCAGCTTCTGAATTATATTATACCCTCATCTTTCAACACTTTTTCACATTAATCATAATATCAAGATGAGAATAACGTTTCTTGGGGCCATGGCAAAGTTAGTCGTTTCTCTTTTTCTGCTAAACATATAACTGCCACATCTCTTTCTAAAACTTATTAATAAACAGCCTCATCTAACGATTCTCTCGTGTTAATTCGATTCGTGTATATCGGTGTCAGCCCTGAAACGAAAATCATGCACCAATTTGTTCGAATTTACTTAAGTTTATAACATAAATGCCAACACGACATTGAGAGAATTCTGAAAAAATTAGTGATCATACGTCAGCACTGAAATTTGGATTTCTTCACAAGTTTTTTTGATCATTTATTTTAATGTATTGTGATACAGAATATTGCATCCATATAAATAATTGTATACTTTCGCAACATGTTCACTTCATTCCCGACGAAAATATTGTCCCAGGTATTTTCAAAACGTAAATAAAAAATATTATTGTGTTTTTCGTTTAAATTCTCATTCACACATTTTCTTACATTTTGAAACTGAATTGATTTATTCGGTATTATCCTTTCGGTTCTGAGAGTATATGAGGGAAAGTTTTGATTTCTAGGAATTCCACAAACTGATGACATTAAATGACATTGAAGTTTGCATAGTTGGAATCGAACGAAAAATATGTTCTCCGCTAATCCTTTCGATGTTCAAAATCGTCTGAATTTTAATCAAAGATTTAGTTATCGATTTGGTAGATCGAAGGTCCTAATAATTATTGTCAAATTATCGTAGCGTTATGTATAAATTTGTGACCCTACAAAAATAATTGCCTTGCATTCCAATGATAGAAACTTCAATATCATTCACAATGATAATTATTCGAATTGTCTCTAACAAATGAAACGAGAAGACTGACTAACCTAGAATTTCAAAGACCGCTTTCTAATGGATAAATTCACTTATTTTGTGCAAAGTCTCATAAAATAATGAAATTTTCTTTTAGATGGATCACAGGCTGTTTGAGTGAAAAATGTATATACGAATATTTTTCGTTACGTGTGCTTTATGCACCGAATTGGTGGCAATAATGTTTAATACTCGTACTAATCTTTGAAGGAATGGGAGGGGAGAAGGTTGGGTAGATTTTTTCGTCGATCTGTGCCGGTTTCACGATTACTCGTGACTTTTGTGCTTACGAGCTTAACTATAGTTGTTTCGAGCTATGCTGGCCGGGCTCTCGTGGCAATTATTACGTAAAACTCGTCGATGTGTTGGGGCTATACGTGCAAGTATTGCTTGTCCTATCGACCAAGACGACAGTGATTCACGAGGGGGATCGCGAAACTGTTGCATAATCTATCTTGGTATGCAAAGAGCAATGGATTGTACGACAACATGTGTCTATACGTCTGTAGAAATAAATAAATATATGCTGTCACAAGAAAACGTACATGAGGGATTGTCAGTCAATACTAAATGTAGAAATAGTTTAACCCCACGAACATGGCGATTCTAAGTTTAATTAACCGGAGACATCAACCATGTGAATGGAATATTTTAATAAAAAATCAAAATATTTTTTGAAAATGTCAATTTCCACAAGTTGTTTTGCTTGCTTTACGTTATGGGGCTTGTGAATTATTTTTAAATTTGTATTCAGTTGACACGTTGATATGGACTTCGTAATTAGGTCAGAAATACAATGAATACTTTTTTTCAGGAGTTTAGAGTTTTTCATATTACTACCGCGATGGAAAATGAAAGGTCTTTTTCGAAGTTGCTTCACATTGGTCGAATAAGTGTCCAATTTTCACAAGAGTCGTGTGTAAAGTTAGAGAATAAAAAAATTGAATATATTTACGGTGGATCCGTATTGCAGCATCTTTTTTTCAATCTGGAGAAATATTAATATAACGATAAATTTGCAGAACTATGAACTGATGAATGTGAAATTTCACGAGGTCATATTTTCATCGACATTTTCAAAAGATTAATTCGCAATGTTTGAGCGATTTTTGTTTGCCACCGTTCATTTCGTTCTTTAAAAGATTCTCCACAATTTCATCACTCCCGTTTTTGTCAGTTATGTGGTAATTTCGAAACAACTTTTTTGTATCTTGTTGATTAAACAATCGACTGCACGCAGCACTTAACGATGAAACTCAAACACACAAAAAAGAGGGTGAATTTATAGAAAATCTGTCGAGAAACAAAATAAGCGGTTGTACATCAAAATCGCACTAATATTCAGGATTAAACTCATAAAAATGTCGATGAACATATGACGTTGTGAAATTTTGCATGTATCAGTTGATGATCCAGTGAATCTATTGTTATACACAAGTTTAAAACAGTCATTTTACTTTAATCTTCACTACGATTTTTTTTGCGTTGTCTGAAAACACCGGGTTAACCCGCGGGTTTGTCTGAAGCAGAAAAAAACAGTATGGGAATTGTTCACCAGACAAACAGTTTGATTTATTCAAAATCGGGGGTTCGGTCGCTTAAATGCTGGAAGATTGTTCAACCAAATCTTAATTGGATTCTCGCAAAACGTGTATACAGAAACTCCCGTTTCTAACATATCGATGGATCGGGATTCAATGAAAAAAAAAAAAAAAAAAAAATTACGGAACCGGTCTGAGGGGCTCCTCGTAAGCTGCTAGTATTTAATTAATGTATAGCTACTTCTATTGGTTCGAGCATCCGTGCATAAGCTAAATATATATATTTAAAATACGCATAAAACATAATAGTAAATTATATACAATTATATGATTCACATCGTTGGAATGCAACGAAAAATGATTTTTTAAATTCATTATATTTTTAATTTTTCGAATTATCGTAATTTTTCTAATATATTCAGTTTTATAATGGCAACAAAAAATTGTTTACTTTTCGTAGATAAACTGTGGGTGTAAATTTAGGGGGATCTGCTATTAGAAAAACCAAGAAATTTCGATGCATTTGAACGGTGCAAGCCTCCGGATCATTATAATTGCATATGATAATTATATTATATATTTTAGGCTGCAATAACGTGGGTATTTAATGACTTCAAACAGTCTAATAGAATAGACACAGTTATAGGCTCTTCGATGAACGGTATCGACTGGAGTATCTCGAGGACGGCGACCCTTAGACACCGCTCCCTTTGCTTGTGACGTGAAAATGAATCGATATTCCCGTCACTGTATATATTTATACACACGTATTACGAGGGAGTTTCTGACGACCACAAAAAGGGAGAGAAAAAAAAGAGAGAGATGAGTATCGTCAACAGTCCAAATCTACATCGCGGAGGACTTCAGAAAATATTCAACGCCCACGAAAAGCGAATTCTCAGCGGTATGGCTCGATTTATAACGACGAAAAAGTCAGTGAGTTTGTTTTCTAATAAGAAAGCTCATTTTTAATATTTTAGGAGAGATGAGAATATAATTTATTCGGTAATTATTATTCGATTAAGAATAACACGATTTTTTTCCAAATATAGATATGAGACTGTTTTGGGAGTTCTTCCCTTCTCTCGTATCGTTTGCCACGTGCGAGAAAATGTTTTCGACACGTGGTCTTCGACTACATATATAGGCCGAAAACGAGAGTACGTTACGATTCGTGGATACGCTGAAAAAGAGAATTTTTCGTATCTACGAGCTGAAAATATCGAAGAGCCTTCGAAAATCCCAAAAATGATGAATTTATTATCACTTTTTTAAATTTCACTTTTGTGAAATATATTTTTGAAGGACGTGATCCTGAAAAGTTCAATAGATATATGTATAGCAATACCGAAAATGAAACTAAAGTTTTTTTCTGATTATTTTGAAAAATCAATTCGCTCTGTTGCTTCGAATCCCATAGTTCGTTGTTACCGAACGAAAGGATGTTAGACAAAACGTAACGACGAAACTTCGTTGCGCCCAAACGACCACTTGCCCTCTAAAAAATTCTGAGGATGAATGCTTGTAATAATAATAATTGGTGAATTCGTTGAAAATGATTGAAAGTACTTGGAACAAAGAAATGAAGCATTTCTTCGATCGTAACATTCTCCGTGAATGTTATGGCCATTCCCATTAAACCATTTTCCACTTTACGAATAACTGGTATTTGTTCTGCAACGGTCTTATAAATCCGAAATACTAAGAACATCGACAACATGCAAGAATAATAATATAATAATAACACGAGTACGAACCGGTATTGAGTAGAGCGAAGAAGAGCAGTTTGATTTCATAAAAAAATCACTCAAAAGGAATATATTTTCATCACATATTCCATCGTTGCTGGCAGCTTGATATATATTTTCTCAACAGCACGTGGGTGCGTCTTTGAACAGAGAAAAAAAACTGGTTCACTGGTCGTTAAGAACGGCACATAACCTCCGGGATATTAGATCGATCGTATATTATCTTCACACTTTGATCGTTAATTATTCACGATTAATCGTTGCTTTTTTGCTGTGTCAAATCATCCGACAAACAAATTGCCAAATAAACAGCTGAGATCCCTGACATTTGAAGCACCTGTTGCACTTTCGGTTACAAAAGATGAGCGATTATTATTTTGTCATCACTTCAACTTTTCTCTGCACTAAAGAGCTACAGTGTTTACCGCGGGAAAGATGAATTTGATGTATACAAACAAACAAACCAATAAAAAAAAGTTCGTTGTTTGTGACGAGGAGCTAAAAAGCCTCGAAGTACGAATGCAACCGGTCGACGTGTTGTAAAAGACTGGCCTGCAAAGCCACAGTAGCCACACTCTCAGAGCCTCGGCTATGATGAGGGAGCTTAGTCGTTTGTGCCTCACGAACTATACATATGTATACATACATAGAGCCTACACGTACGAGCTCATGCTTATGACTACATATATATACATATATGATTTATTTATAACGTAAACAGTGGGACAGCTGATCTGCTTTATTAGTATCAATAGTATCGTGTTTCTTCGGCATCGTATGAATATATATTTATAAGAATATATATATATATATATACAATATATATTTATATTTTGTCCATGTTGTGTATGTAGAGTGACCACGTTCGGATCCCGAATATTTTATTGTAGTGTGACATCCCATTCGTCATTTTTGATGGAAAAAAATTACAGTTGACATGTGTTCAAACCTCAACTGTTTCAACGATACCCATAACCTTGAAATAGTTTACAATCTTTTACGAAATAACAAATCCAAGTTTTTCAGATATAACTACAGCCGACGACGCGTGTGTTTTGGGTTTAATTTCGATCTCTCTTTAGGAGTTTCGTTTTTTCAATGTATTTTGTATTTAATGAACTTTTACATTGCTTTTAAGATTTTCTGTCACTGAACAACGCGATTAGCTTCAATTATTACGTAATTGAAAGCTAAATGAAATTTTAACTGAGTCGCCGCTCCAAGTGAGAGTGCTGTTTTCGCTATTGGGAGTATTTTTCGATAAAATAAACTTATAACGGTTAAGAAAATCAAATAAAATATTGTGGAAGTACAATTCGTGCAGGAGAATACTTGGACACAGCAGTTCTACCAACTGAACATCTTTCACACTATAACTATTATTAATATTATTATTATTTATTGACTTTGTAATTTATGATTCGTAAACGACTTGTCCTTGAGCGCGTCATCGCAGAATTTTCGTTATTGTAACCGAGCTTTATCTCTTGGACACTATATGTTGTGTTAATTATTGGGTTGCACAATTATTTTTCGAGCCTCAAATTGTTTTCAAATGATTGTTTATCATAACAGAGGCAATGAAAAATTGAGTTTTACACAAAATCCAGAAAAGTGCGAAATTCGGGACGATTGAAAGTTTGCGTTCAATAAATTTTTGATACTAAAAATCGAGACGTATTCTTTGAAAATTTGAAATACCACGATTTTCTCAGCGAATGTATTTTCGGTTGCAGCTTTGGACAAATAAAAACTTGCAATAGATGAAAAGTTTTTCAGCTTAAGAGGGAAATATAATTGTGGGACTTATTAGTATAGGAACTGCTTAGGATATTCGCAGGGAAAGAGAAAAACCAAGGAAATGAAAAAACGAACATTGTCGTATGTACAAACTCGTTTCTTTGCCATTTTTTGTTTTACACGTGTCCCCAAAAACGTGTGGACGAGTAAATTGAAACAAAAACTTTGGTAACTTTATGCTCTCTACAACTGGTTTTTGATAATAATGACCCTGCATTTGTACGAACAAAATCCTTGTTATAGAATATTTTCAAAACCCCTTAAGTATTGATGTTAGTGCATCCATAAAATGCAACAAAAATTCTTCCTACTATTTTACAATTGAGCAAATTTTTTAAGTACGTAACTCTTTTTGCTGCTTTTATTTGTTGATTTGAAAAAAAAAAAGAAAGAGCTAAGAATAACCTCGTTACAAAAAACTTGAAATCAGTAATGAAAAAAGGTCATTCGCTGCATTTCCGCGCTGCAATTTTCAACGTCATAACGATGAACACTTTTATGGCCACGTTGAAAAAACATCGTTTCATTGAGTGTCACTTTGGTCGAGCAAAGGTTCGATTCCCATCGTCCAGATGACTTGGTCGTGAAGCTCTAGCCTCACCTCTGTACAATCATCTTCGTACGTGTTCGAGGTACTAATCAAGCCACCAAATTCCATTGTTACATTATCTGTAACGGAATATTTGAAATTTTTGGTATATTGTCTCCGTCGACAAAGGGCAAAACGTTTAGCGACGGACGTTACTGACCTAAATTCCACTTTAAGCCAGTCGACGTTATTTTATCAACTTTGCCTTTGAGCGGCAAAAGCCCGCACCAACTTTTCGTACGGACCAAAACCTCGGGTATGATTATTCTATGCTTGCCAGGCCTTAGTAACCAAGTCAACGAATTACTCGCAACCTGAATCACCTTAAAACACAAAACGAAACACTATGACAACATTTTACACTTGTAAAAATGAATAATAATCACCAATCAACACCAAAACACTAAGTATTTTGAAAACATACGTTATTGGTTCAATTACTAGTTCCATATTCTTATGCAATATTATAATCGATTTTATATCGTCATAACCAACGAATTGTTGGTTGTAAATAACCCACGAATTTTCTACTATTACTTTACCTGTGTGTTGTCAAATAATTCCGGAGTTTTGTAAAGTGTGTTGAGATTTCCGATTAAGTGATCCAATCTACCAGAAGTATCGACAATTACAAAAATTCTGTTCAACTGCAAATCAAAATATTTTATGCGTTTATTCATCATCTACATGATTGCTGTAGAAACCGAACAAACAATATGCGGCTCGGGTTAGAAAGCTAAAATAATTAGTAGGAGCCATGAGTAGTGCGTGGGTGCGTTGGGAAAACGATGTTGAGGTTTGCATCGTTGTTGCGTAACTAAAAGTTTTGACACATTCATTGTATTTGTTATTTTTTAAATATTCTCAATTTTTCTAGCACATTCAATATCATGTCTCAGAAAAAAGTCGGACTCTTATTGCATACAATATCAATTTTTTGGCTTTGCTGTTAAAAACAGAGGAATTTTCATGCGTTCTGACAACGCAAACTTCAACATCATTCGAAAGGTTATATCTGCCAGTTTTCAATACTTTCATCTTTTGAGATTCACAATGTTGTGCCAGCTGGATCAAAGCTTTGGTATAATCTGTGAGATTTTGATCGAACGTGGGGATGATTTTGGAACCAGCTCTTTCAAGCTTTTCTTTTGTTTCCAACAAAATACTGTCCATGTCACCCGTTATAAGAGTCGGAACATAAATTGGACATTTTCCACTGTACACTTTGTCCGATAATTCATCCAGATATTCCATCCATTGATCAGTTCCTCCGTCTACAGTCAGCGTTACCTGAGCTGAGGAATGACAGTTTTGACATTAGCAAGCTTGCAATTGGAGGACGATGATTCACTAAAAAAATCATTAATAAAACAATGATTATTTTAATGTTTGGGCCAAAAATAAAATTCTTTACAGATGAATTTTTCAGTGAATTAGGAACTTCAGTTGACAATGAGAAATAATTTGACTATCTTATTTCGACGTTTCCACGAAATATTCAGGATTATGAAGAAATTTTGACGTAGTTTCATTCTTTGGCACAACAAGTAAGAGCTGAAGAAGCAATAACGATTCTGAATGATCCTGACCTTTCTTCCATAGGGGCAACAGAATGTTTTTTGATATTTGTATCGGTCTGTTGAGCACGACAACCGCATGTTTGCCGCACAATCCACAATCGATAAAATCCGTTGGTCGCCAAGTTGTTTCATCGTTACGATCGACGGCATTTTGCATCGTTCAAAACTTTCGCGTTACACTCTATTTCATAAAACGAAAAACAATTTAATACGAACTTAAAGGTTATGTGCAAATTTAAAGCTACGGCACTGAAAAATCTGGAACATGAAGAATTAGGGTCAAAATTTAGAAGCGAATTGCAGACGTTCGAAATGAATTAATATTCAGCCGGAAATTGCGAAAATTTACCGCGATTATTCAGTTTATCTTTGAAGAGGTTATCTTTGACGCGCATGCTTTGCATGTATAAAAAAACAGTCAATCATATTGTCATTATTTTCGTGTTAAGAATGCTGGGCGATAAAATAGTTCGCCGATGGTAATAATGGAATCTATATCTCATTCGTCGATCCGCTGAGATCAAATCCGTTCCTTTGTATCAACTTCTTCACCTTGCGTCAATCGCCGACTCTACCCCGCCCCCCCCCCCGCCCCGCTTTAACTTATAATAATTTTTTAGTTATAAATCACTTGGTGTACGTTGAGTGGTGCACGGCAGCACATGAACGCTAAAAGCGATTGGTAAATAAATAAATTTCGTGAATATGCAAGTAAAATCAGTCGAGAACCGTTAAAGTTTATGAAATAAATTTCAAAATACTGATGCGATTGTGAGTTCATTCGCCGACCGATGAACAAAAAGTTAATACTCAAATTTATTTTTCCAAATATATTTGACACTGATCAATTTGATGTAAATTAATGTGAATCGCCTGTTTTGTTTGTTTTTGTTTGCGTACGGAATCACTGTGCCTCACTACTATGATTTTTGCCGGAACATTGAATAAAAAATTCTTTTTTATTTTATATTCTATGTTAGAGATTTATTCTATTCTAGGGATATCAAATGTAATACACTTCATTTGAATCACATGTATTGAATAAATAAATGCGCATATTCACTCTTCAACAATTTAATTGTATGTATAAAGTTTCTCATATTTAGCTTATTAAATACATTTTCCTATCGAATATATTCGCCGAGTGATGAAACGAACATTGTACAAACATTGGAATAAAAGAGTTCGAAGAATACTTGTGTGGTGGTTTGTTTTCGTTTCGTTTGTTTACGTTCTACGTGCTCCCGAGAGTCCTATGTATGGCTCGGCTGCTTGCTACGGTTGCCCGTGCGTCATAGTGGGGGAACGGTCGCATTGCCTGCGCGACGCGGGGGGAGGGGTGGGGAATTCCAAGTACCGGGCCGGGCGCGGGACAGCAGCCGGTAGCGCGAGAGCGTAAAGGGTCTCAGTATCAGTCGTACGCCGGCTGGCGATACACTGAGAGCGCGGTCTGAGCATCGGTCGAACAATTCAACGCGACGCTTCACCGTTTGTCGGTGCTGATGAATTTTACGCAACGAAGTGTACAAGTAGAATTCCTTTTTATCCCGAATGAAAAAAAAAAATTAATAAACAATTCTAAGGCTTTTTCTAAATATATCTTTTCTTTTCTATCTCGAGCTTTTTCTCGATCATCATTTCGTCGTCATGTGCCGCGGCGGTATTCACAAAACGCGCTAGCATTGTTTTCGGTCCATTAAATTTCGAAATTCTTTTAAGCGCGCGCAAGTTTGTTTGTCGCTACAAACCGAGTCTTTTGATGAAGCGAACCAACAATGTTTAAGCCCTTCGCTAATAATTTCAATTGTAGGTATAAATTGTTTTGCATTTTGTTTTGGAATTAAAATTATTTTTGTGGTTAGAATCAAATGTTAGGTATGAAAATTTTCGGAAGTGTAGTTTGTGGTGTTTTTTGTGATTAATTGAAGTGTCGTTTAGCGAAACAAGACTGAATAACCAATAATTGCGTTAGATTCATTTAATCATTTGTGCGGGATGTACATTGAAACATAATGAACGATTGTTTTCATTGTGGAATGGAACTCCATTGAATGGAAGAAAACGGAGTTAAACATGATTTAGTGAGTTTGTTGTGCAACGGATTTCAACGATGCAGTACTCGAGGGGCCTTACCACACGTGACGACTGGACGAGGAGTCCTTGAGAGGTTGGAACAAGACATCAAACGGTGAGTAAATCAATCATTTCCGTTGTCATAATTCATGAAATAATCATATCTATCGTACGGTTCAAATGATTTCGGAAATTTAATTTATTGAGTGCGAGGCATCCCGAGCGACTATTGATTAAACTCCGACAGAAAAGATTTTTTGAAACGATTATGGGCGTCCTTGTTAGAAAATGGATTTCATCAGATATTTTTCAGGGTTTATTATTTTGGAGATACGCGTCTTCTTATTATTGTACTTAGTCGCCCATGTTTTCTCTCGTTCATTCACGCGCCAAAATTCAGTTTTGTCTCACACACGTTATTGTTTTCTCTCGATTTTGAGGATTCCTTTCGATTAGTGCATGCAAATTCATTTTTTGAAAAAGTTGTCACCACTGGACGAACTACTTGCGGCACCACGAACCAATGTCCGACCACCAAGAGATAAGGGTGTCGATAATGTAGGACTCGGGGGATAGCGGGTGAAGAAGTTGACATATGGGAACGAATGCAGTTGACAAAAAGGAGTGGTTGAAACGCGGGAACGTGACAGATGGGAGGGTCAACCGTTCTGTTTATTTTATTAGACCTTTATTTTAGCGTTATTCTTATTAGAAACTCATGATGTTTGACAGGGTCTACTGAAATATTGTAATACGAGTCGAAATTTTGTCAATATTTGAAATCGCTGTCGAGGACGAAACAGTTGATTATTATGCACGAAATTTTCACCAACCGGAAATCTTTTTAATTGTTATCTTACATGCATTGCATTTCGAGCACATCGGGAGAACTCATTTGTGGTTGCGGTTTTCCATATTTTTATAAATATCTGTGGTTTTATAATGACCTTCGTATCGACAAAACGGCGGGTAATCTCTCGCACTCCTGATGGCGCTCAGTCGGAATTTTGGACTGTGTTTGTGCGACCTATCCTTTTTGCAGTCGGTAAACATTCTGCCGCATACTTTTTCCCTTTGCCAGTTAACCGAACGGCATACAGCGCTAGTACAATTAGAATAACCGCCATTATTTGCCTAAAAATCGTAAGTTTTGTTTACGGGATGCCGTCAATTTTTCGAGAGAAATAAAAGTCCAACCATGTCGCTTTTCATTAGCGAATTATTTTTGCTGAGAATTATTTATTTTTTACACAAAAAAGAAAAATAATCCGCATAATAAAAATTATATGACTGCGAATAGTTTTGTGAAGAAATAACCTCGAGCCACGGTATAAATTCGTCACCAAGTATTGAGAGAAAAAAAATTAGAATTGCTGTTTGCTCGAGCCGTGATCTGACAAATTGAAATTTTCCATTTCCAAACCGACCTTATACACAAAAGGGTTCAGCAATTGAAAGAATCTCGTGGGAGTTTATCAATGAAACATTTTCTTCCCCTTCATTTATACTTTTCTCAAGAGCGTTAGGAACTTCAACAGGTTCGAATTCACCAGTTCGGAAATTCGAAACATTGTTTTTTTTTTTTAAGCAGTTTTATTCACGCCTTACAACGTTATGAATAGTAAGACTGCGATGAAATAAAAATGGATTTTTTTTCGAATAAAATTGACACGTATTTGGCTCAGAATTGAATATATAAACATTGAACATAATATGGACCAGTCGAGACGATATTTTTCTTTAGTTTGCTGCTACCAGGTGAGCTGGAATATCTTGCTGTCCCATGGGACGATCTTTGAAGGTCTAAGAGGGGGCTGAATATCCCCGTGGCTCGTAATCGCGAAAACTCCGGAATGAGTGGCTATGAATTATTCCGCAGTCTCCTACTCTTGTCTGTATATATTTTCGTGCCATTGCTCTCTACCGTTTTCTCCTGACATGTATATACACGAAAAATTTATATACAGCAGTTAAACTTCGTTCGTACTTGAAGGTACGTTTTACCCAACATCACGCATTATATTAGGTAAAAAATTGATGCGATTTAAACAAAAATGTATCGATGGTAGAAGATTTTTGGTTTTTTTAATTGAATTGTTTTGTTCAACAATAATAACAATCGTTTTGTCTCGAAAATAGTATTTTCATTCGATTCTTCATGACGTTTTGCCAAAAAAATAATGAAAACAAAAGTTTAATCGAACTTTTGAACATCATTTTATGAGCATGAGAGTCGAAATAGGCATCGAATGTTTAGTTGGAAAACTTATCGTTTGAATTCGTAATGCCTCTTCGTGTTCTAAGTATAATTTTCTTTCATAGAAAATTTTCAATCAAGTTTTTCTCTTTATTTACTGAGATGTAGCTTCGCTTTGATTTTGTTGATCAACAACACGTCTGGAAAAATGAATTGGGATAATATTAATGCGTGTGTAGTTTGCATCGATGCTGTGCCACGAATAACTTGAGGATCAATTCGTTTGAGAAATATATATGTATAGGGCCTCCCTTCAAATTATCAGCTATCTGTGCCCATCGATTTCCGGAATTTGACTCCCATTGGCCAATGATAAAAAAGAATCAATAAAATTGGGATTCCGTTCATGTGTGAAAGGTTCCTCACGTAAACGATAAAAAAAAAAAAGGTCTTTGCTCTTCTGTTCTCCACTCGAAACGTCACAAAAGTCGTCTTGTGCTGAAGTGCTGGCGTGCTGTGTCTCGCGAGAGACTCAGTTGGCACTTACCTTGAGTTCGTAAATTTCACACCGTTGGCTTCCTGCATTCCCCACAGACTGCATCAGCTGGGCCCACCCCAGTATAGTAGGTAGAGAGCAAGGGAAAGGGATTGCAATTTGCTTCGAGCTGCCATACGCCACTTGGCACCTCAACAACAACCGGCCAACCAGGACAACGACAATGGCAACAAGACGAGAAAAGAACCGCAGTTCTCGAGGACTGCCGAATCACTGCAGGAATAACCCCTCATACCTTCTGTCTATTCCCATCATTCTCTTTATTCTCTCGCTCTTTTTGTCTGACAGCTAAAGAAATACCACAGAAATATTCTTTTTATCCATTTTCCTCGTGTGCATGCAATTGTCGCTGCTGCATGCCATTTTTCTCGTTGCCTTCCGTATAGGAAAGCGCGCATGCTTGAGAAAATTTGACCTGTCATCGGGATATATCTTCCTTTATGTAAAATGAAGAGGCAGACTGAGTAAGAGTATGAAAAGGTCTTTCGTCACTTTAAACTCCAAAGCTTATTTATATTTAAACGAGGAGCTAAAAATGCAGCTTTTCAAATTATCAGCCACTCGTTTCAATCACAGATTATTTCTTATATCAATTGAAGTCGTAAAGTTTTTTAAATTAATCAAACAAATGCTCAACCCTCAGAAGGCTTCGATTTATTTTGACGTGAATGCATACCTCATTTCGAAATGAAAGTTCGTTGAGCCCGAAAATTTGTTTCTGATTGATTTGATGAGGAAATATGCAATTTAAGAGCGTCGTCTAATTGAAGCACCTAAGGCATGATTAAAGATTTGTTTAATGATAATGAAGGGATCGAGGGATAAATGCATGCTTTTTCGCTCGTACGCAACTTCATTGATCTATTACGACGCGAATTAAATTTGGTGCGACTCCGAATAATCAAAGTCATCCAATCAATAAATGACAGCTCTCGTTATAGTTTTCATGTGCATGATTTCTTCTGTGTATAAAATCGTATTTTTACGTAAATTCAAAATCATTTTCATTATGAATTTTGTTATTAATGTTTGATCGAAGAATTCAAAATAATGTAATGGTAAGCATGTCTCAATGAATGACGAAAATAATTCTGACGTATATTCAGTACTAATGTCTTCGCGTTGATTGGATTTCTATAATTATTCTAGGTTGTTAGGGAAAATCTCACGATGTTCGCCTCTCTCTCTCTCTCTCTCTCTCTCTCTCTCTCCCTCTCTCTCTCTCTTTCGTAAAATGGATGTTTGGGAAATTTTTGGCATAATTAAATTGAGGTAAAAAAAAAAAATTGTAATCACATTTAACTGTTGTCGATCAATATTTGACAATCAAGATACACTCAATGCCAAATACAATATAAGTGTTACAATAATTTTTGTAAACTACGCTCAAAATGTCGCACATGTTTTATTTTCAATGGTTTATCCGATAAATTATTGGTTTCATACGATTCGTGATCTCAAATCATCGAAATTAACGATTGTTCCGTTGGGTGTTAACGTTCCGTCAGAAAACCTTATAGAAATTATTATTTTTATGATCTTGGTCGAAAAATAAAATACAAAAGACCAGCACTCATCCAAGACTTGGGGATGATGGTGTTTCGATGTATATTTCGATAGTTATTTTTGACGGGATAATCCTCCCCCTGCCTAGGGCTCTCATCGATCTCGAATTGACATTTTTTTCTATTGATAGGAATAAAAATGTTGTTATTATTATCATTATGATACATGAGATTTATGACTATTTGGTTAAACTAGAAGTTGAAAAAAAAAAAAAAAAAAAATCTTAGAAATATAACCCCTACGCTTTTAAGCCCAGAAACTTATACCTTCCCGAGAAGAAAAACCTCGATTAATCATTCCCCTCCCGAGTGGACAAGAACTACGGACAAAACTTTTGCCAGAATGGTATGACTCGAAAAAGGGAAAAAAATATGTGAAGAAAAATTCAGATGAACGAGAAAGATCGTTCCTCCTGCGTTCTCTATTCCTTCTTCTTTCTTTCTCTCCCGCTCTCTCTCTCTCTCTCTCTCTTTCTTTCTCTCTTTCTCCCTCGTTCTCTCTTACCCTATCTCGCTCTCTTCTGCTCGCGAAAGAAGGTTAAATCACTGTCAGCGAAATCATACCCACATTAAGTATTTTTACCATGTAATCAAGGACGACTATTTAATTTTTTCTCTGCCCACTAGAATTCAACTTTTGACTTTTTAACCCCATTGAAAAATTACGTGAAATTGAAAAATGTAAAAAAATAAAAATTAGTATAACTGATGCTAGAACTAAATTTTATCTGTAACAGAATTGACGTTAAGTGGTGAAAAAAAAAGAAAAAAAAACAAAGAAATCCCGAATATGTTATAATTCTTTTCTGTATTCTGAACACGATGAAACTTTCAGATATTTCGTGAGTATTATTGATCTCGTTCAAATATAACCATCGGCGAATATCGGGTCAGCGTTATTTTGGGGATAAAGGCAGTTAAGGTCATAACCCGCGGACTTCGGAGGGCCAAAAACTACAAATTATCAATTTGTCCAACAAATTATCAATCAAACAACAAATCACAACATTTTAATAGGAATTACAATGAAGAGGGATAAAAAAAAAAAAAAATTATATAAATAAACAACGAAGTAAATATACTCCCGGGATTTTAGGTTTCTTTGCACTTGGCAAATCGAAGAAAAATGTATAATAGTTGCATTTTTTAAAAGAAAAATAAAAAAAGTTGATTATTGTACTCAAAGTTTAAATGGATTGAGTGTGATGATGGGAGCATCTGATAGACTGCAATATCCGTTTACCCGGGGCATAAATCATAGCAATTTTCGCCGACCTACGAAGGATTGATGATCAATCGTTCAAAATCGATCGATTTATGAATTAACCGCACCGTATGCAACCCTTGCACGTACAAAACTCTCCTAATCTCATGTAGGATGACGGGTATGACGTTACGTTTGTATTCTACCGACCCTTGCTCCAGCAATTTTTGCTGTGGATATTTTTATATATATTTTCATTAAATCAACAAAAAATGTATGAACGGTTTTTCATGGGCTTCTTCTCGCGTTAGCCAAAGAGACAAACGCCTCGATTGCGCCCGCGCGTTCAGCCCACAAAGCTCGTGACTATATAGGGGTGAGTCGGAAGATGGAGCTGATCCAGATCCTCTTTAACCCTTTCCCACACTCATTTTCACGCCCCACCCGGCCTGCCGTCACGTTTTTCGTAGCAGCCCTTTACACCAATGGATATCCATCAGTGTTATCGTTCCCTAAAAAGCGTCCCTAGAATTCGTGACCACTTCTCATATTCCTTCGATCTTTGAACTTGGTTTGTTTCATTGTTCAAAGCCTTTTTCTATAACGATCTTCATTACAATCGTCAATCGTTCGATATCATCCGCTGTATTTTATCCATCTCTGCTCAACTTCCTCCCCATTCTCATCCGGACCATCTCGCCCTCAGCCATCGCTTCCCACCCTTGCACCCCATCTCTTCGTCTGACAGCAGCACAGTGGCGCCACCTAGCGCGGTAAAAGCCATGGTTATAGAACACACAGGGGGTGGTTGGTGTTGAGTTTCGTGGCATATCCCCCGTCAGTCGTGGATGAAGTGCGTGCTAGAGCAGCCGGTCACGAGAGCTGCTCCTTCGCGAACGGCGTGGATCGGAAGTGCGTGTTGGGTTAGGTCAGTGTCTGTCACACAAAGTTTCTCTCTTTCTCTCTTTTTGTTTCTCCCACTTTCTTTGTCCCGATCGTTTATTCTGATTTTCTTGAACCTCGACTCTTTTTTTTTTAATCATCAAGCCCCAAATTGCATCTGGTTCATTAGAACTTTGACTCGCTTCTCATTCATGAGCTTACCAACGACATTCAGCGTTTTCTCGTCATCATCGTTCCTACAATTGACTCTTACGTGAGTCAATGCCTCGAATGTTTGACGGCGACAAAAATAACCCAATTTGGACTCGCCTCCCTTCCCGCCGACGCAAGAACAAAGACTATGACTCGAAATAATTTCTGAACAGGCGGTGGTTTTTTGATACACCATGAATGTCGATATCTTCTGCAAAATATTTTGTTCCAGTCTTCTTTCTTTGTTTGCCTCTCGTAAACATTAACTGGAGAAAGAATTTTACTGAAGTTTTGGCAGAATTAGTGTCGCGAATTGTTGGTACGAAAAAATTTCAAGCACTCTTGTTGACGCTTTCGACGACTAGGGCGGGAAACAAATTCCTTTTTTCTCCAAGGCTTCTTCAAGTTTCACCATTCTTTCCGGCTTGTTGAAGGCTTTCTCCGTTCCTTGCCACTGCTGCGTCTTAAAAAATTATTCGAGAAAATTAGGAAATTCATTTTGCTCCATTGCTGTCGATCATTTCCTGAGTAATCATATACTTGACGTTTCTAGAATCATACATTCTATCGTCATAGAGATTGTTTATTCGATTAACGCGCGCACACGAATCAATCTATAAAGTGAAGGATACACGAGTGCAATTTTCGCAGATCCATTGCCTTTTGTCATATACATTGACGGCTCACAATGATGTTCGAGTTTGCTCTAGTACAATTACACGCTTTGATACCGTTAGACTACTGCTGTTAGGTAGAGTGATAATGTGATCACCACTTGATAAACGGGAAAGAGAGCAAGTGAGAGAATTGGGTTCAACTGCGCGAAGCAAACGCTCGTCGGATCGTACGTAGCCCATTCCGATAATCCTGAATTCCGTTGGGACAACGATTGGTCCATTGCCATTGTGGATATTCACAGGAATAAGCGTCGAATATTCATGTATGTCATTTAGACATAAACGTAAATTTCGATTGATCCGCCGCCGTCTAACGACTCTAGCTAGTCTCATATATCGTGAAGAATTACAACGGATATTCCAACTCTCTGATTCCGATATCCATGGAGCAGATGAGAAATATATATGTGAGCCATTCCGACCTACGCTAAGGAATTAAAGACATTTATGATGGAAGCCTTGAACATATACAACGAGTCCAATGTATGGATTTGTTAAGAATTGACAAATCATATCTTGTAGGATTATTTTTAAACGGGAAGTGCTGCGATTTAATAATAAATCAAGGGTTTTGAAGGCTTTATACAAAATGAAAACAATTGGTTTTGTCCTAAAAAATCTGGAGAAGGAAACTTAATTTGCTGATTTTTTTATGAGATTGAGCCAGAATTTGAAAAATTGGTCGATGTATTCAATGTTTATGGATTCAAGGTTTGATTGACAGGTTTTCAGGATTCGTTGTACAGAATCTCCGGATACATTCATTTTCCAACAATCTAGTTATTATTATCCAGTTGATTCATATATCGTAAGATAAGCCAACTGTATCGCAATGGATGGACGAATAACTTGGTTGTTTGATTTACCCAATGTTGCCCTAGATTCGCATTTATATCTGTGGATAAAACTATCTGGGCTCATAGGGCCCTGGAAACTCTTCAAGGAATCTCCTAAAGTCCTGGAAGTTTATTCTTATCGCTCCTCAGTGTCAGACTCGGTAGAATCGTTTATCCTTTGGCTGCAGAGAAACTTTAACGATTTTCACAGACGCAGACCCAACGATGTATGTAATTCTGAGCTCAAGATAAATTATCCTTCAGATCCAATCAATTTTATGCTGAAAATACTTCATTTCTTATCGTTGTAATATAATTCCGGTACAGTAACTAGATTTTTTAAACGACTCCTTTTCATCTGTACGAAAATGTGAAAGAAAGTTGATGGTCTGTTTTGAGGAACAAAGAAATTCGAAATAATCTACCTTTTGTAAACTGTCAAAAATTAGAGATAAATATATTATTTTATACAAATTTTTTTTTACGTTTTTTTGTTTAACAACTTTTATGTAAATAAAAACTATGCCACGATAGGCCGCGACTGTGAAAGTGCATAATAATAGGCCTGACGTTGTCTACTACAGAGAAATACGATTTGAAGGATTCGAAAGGAGCTCATCTCGAGTCTCTTGTTATAAAAGGTTGTAAGGTTAGAATTCCTATTGCAAATCTCGTAAATATCCTGTTTCAGAATCCGCATGTCAGCTTGGGAATAGTGAAAGACACGCTTTGTCGATTTCGTGAGATCGCACGTATAACGTTCCACTAGAGAATTGTTCGGTGTGCTCAGGCGATTTTCTACGGATCTGCTAGAATATTCTCGTGTGCGCTACATGTTCTGTTGTTCCAAACGTTGAAGAGCTATAAGTTTAAGTTTCGAGTGATTAATTTAACATGAATGGTAGTCGAGGATGTGCTGCGTAGATGTCTAAATTATTTAATCACTCGGAGATTTTCGGGTGAAAAATATTGTAATTTCTCTCTCTCTCTCTCTCTCTCTCTCTCTCTCTCTCTCTCTCTCTCTCACTCTGCCAAGCTAAGCTGAGACAAAATCAACCAATCTACTGTAATGTAATGTAATTTCTCACCATTTCGCCCTCATTCTTTCTCTCACATTTTTTCGCAATTCTAGCTTGCGAAATCCTTTTCTCATTACTTGGGTAAAACGTATTTTGCAGTTGAGAACCCGCATTTTTTTTTTTTTTTTTTTTTTTTTTTTATTTTTGAACCCTTTTTTTTTTTTTTTTTTTTTTTTTTTTCAATTCGTGAGGATTTTATTTGCATCGGTTAATCGATTAGGTACAAATCTCATTGTATTTATTATTGCTTCGTCGCTTCATGGTTTTTAAAACTCGAACATCCATTCATCCATCTTTCTCTTTCTTTCTCTCTCTCTCTCTCTCTCTTTTTTCTGTTCTTCAAAAAATGGACAAAGAGTGTTCAGTACTTCCAAAATAATCGTCAGGATTCATACGCATCGAGAAAATGCACATATTTTGATTTTTCGCCATTTTCATTGATCAGTTGATTAAAATTTTTTTGTTTTTATTTATTTTATAGAAATTGGCAGAAAACGTTGAATCGCTAAGTCGCGAACGGTACGTCAGAAACATTTGCGAGGATCGAATCGTTCTGGTGTTGCAAAACGATTAATTAAGAAGGGCACATGCAGTGGGGTTAAGACATAGTCAAGGGCTCCAAAATGCCCCCTATAATAGGCGAAACTATTCGCTTATGGTTACTATCCGCGTTGATGGTTCACGGTGCCGTTGCCGGTAATCCGGATGCAAAACGACTTTACGATGATTTGTTATCGAACTATAACAAACTTGTACGTCCGGTGGTCAATACGTCGGATGTACTTCGCGTATGCATCAAGCTCAAGCTTTCGCAACTCATCGATGTGGTGAGTAAAATTTTCCAAACTTTTTTTAATCGTATTTAAAAAAATAATTAAGGTCACGATCGTAAATATTTCATGCGCTTACAGTAAAGACAATTTCTGAAAAAACAAAAAAAAACTACATCAGTCGAAGCATCAATGATGATACCTAAAATAAATGAACGTAATTGCATGGAATGTATACATGAGCAGGAAAAAATCAAGACGAAAGCAATAACGATTGAGCCCAGGAATAAACGCAACTTTCGTGATTTTTGTAATTTTTATTTAAAAGTTACGAGTTTATGTGGAGATTACATAACAGTTGCGAACATTTTCCAACTGTGTTTGCTCTGATTATACTTTTATTGTGAAGCGTTATGACGAAAATATTCAAATAATTCCTCACTGACATGTCAGTTCAATTGAATGTTTACTCGTGTACGTTCCAATAGTGTATCATTAAATATTGTTGGTTGAATAATTTGCAGTACCACGGATCTACAAATAATACACGAGCTTTTCAAACTCTACATTATTATTGTTCTTATTATTATTATTATTATTATTATTATTATAAAAATACAATATTAACATGCAAAGCTTTTGAAATGTTTGTTCCGGCCGATATCAAAGATTCCAATGATGATCTGTATTCCGTCATAAATAAAGGCATCAATATCTAAACGCCATGTGGTTTTCATCATCGAACGATTGCTCTATGAAACGTTTCCATCGATATAAAATGAATAGCCGCGATAGATATCGGTGCCACGATTGAAGCTTATGTGAATGAGAATTTGTTGCGAATTGACCAGAATCGGGAATATGTATAAAATTTAGCGTACAGCTATTTTACTGTGTGGTTTGAAAAGAAAAGATAACAAAGAGCATCACGAACGGTTCGAGAGGTTTTTTGAACGAAGTATTAATGAGTTAATGTGAAGTCGCGATTCATGTCAAAAAAAGTAAAAGTAATTTTATGTTTGTTGTACATTGAATTTTTGAATTGAATTGAATGAAAGTTGTTGAATTTAAGTTGAAATTCGTTACAATTTTATTTTATATTTCAGGTGCCAACTGAAATATATTATAAAGTTGTTTACTTTCTCCTTTTCCGTTTGAGAATAATGATGTCAATCTTATGTTTTCATAAAAATAATATTTTCTTTCGATAAATTATCATCGTCGTGATATGACAGCAGTTGACAGTAGGTAAACTGGAGTGGTATTATCATAGTTATTCTTGGGCCAAAAGACTGGAAGAATGTGCTTACGTTCACTGACAAAAAGTAAATGCCAAGGATGCAGAAATGTTGAGAAACTCAAAAAGATTCTTTTATTGAGCATAACGCACACGTCAATTGAAATGTTACTAGATTCAAAGAAAAAAAAACTTTTGATTCGCCTTTCCTGATACCGACCAAAAAAGTAACAATTATTCAAAAACTTTCTATAACTGTTCAAAATAAAGAAATTTCTGAATATGTAGCGAAAAATGTCTAAGTGCCAATTCGTATTGAATTATGTTTGCAAAAGATTCTGATGGTCATACAAGCTCTTACGAATAATGTAGAATTTCAATGACTCTTTGATATTGTCGTCCGATGACGAAGAATCATATACATTTTCAGTTGATTAAAATTATGTGGTTGTTTCTAATTATCTTGTCCCAAACAAATGCTAACAAGGTATAAATATCATATAGTCTCAATTGTCCAGTTTTCAACGGACATGAAAAGGTTTATTAACACTCTTGAAAACCGCGACCACTTGGAATAACTAGGGTTTTGTCTAGCAGAATTGAGAGCCTGAGTGTCTCGGTGCTGCACTTTCGCGTACCCGATTAAAACACCGTACACCGAGTCACTGTTGTTTTGCTCTTTGGGTTCGGCTCGAGCTTGAGCCACTCCTCGGGAAGGGTAGATACTCGTAAAGAAGGATTTACTCTCGTGGTCACCCGGTATTATGATATGGTTGAAAATTCCTGCGAAATCCGCTCACCGCTTGTTACGGGCTTTAATTCGGCCCCACCGCCATGTAAAACTCAACCGAAGCATAAAACAATGCAACGAAATACAACTTAAGTTCAGTGATAATTGATCGATTGATAAAATTTCTTTAATTCTTCTGGTAAACCGACATTACGAGACACGAATAACGGTATAATTAAGCTGCAGAGTAATTAGTATAAAGAAGGGTCTGAAAATTACTGAGGAACAGTGAATTCGAATTCTTACGTACGTAATAATAAAGCGAAAAGATAAGCATTGTGTTCATCAAGTAGTCAGCTCGCCTTTAAGTCAAACCATTTGGAGGTTTCAGAACCGACCCTTAGTCGAGAATATAATAATATGAGCGTGAGATATCTTTCGATAAAAAAATGATGCCCTCACGCGAACAAGCACGCATGAGTGCATGAGCGTATCAAATATTTGTGTCTATGCAAAAAATCTTGACGTAGCCCCAGTGCCCAAAGCAATCCTTAAGACCAGGTGCAATAGCCCGCGAGTTTTCTGCAATTTTCTCATGCTCAAATGTCACGATTAATGCAATGCGGGGGCGGAGATTGTCTGTGGTTGTAAGGTGGGAATACGCCAGGTCGGAGTGGGTATAAGCACGTCAAACGCAGATTGAGATGCCGCATGCGTTGGAATATCCAATTCGAAAACAGATAAAAATACATCGAAAAGATCGAATAATTATTGACGAATTAGATGCAATCGATAATTGCAATATATCGCGTTCGTCCTCGAATAAACCGCTGCACGGTTTATCGCGGCAAAGGTCTATGAAGTAACGTAATAAAACACGATACGAACACCAGGGTACCCGAGAAACGCTAGAGTGCACGTTAATATAGTCGAAAAGTACATATTTAATTAGTAAGCTATACGATTCAATAAACGTATTTATACGTGCGTCGAAAAGGGTTGAGCAAGCAGACCCTATAATTCACGTGATCTATGACAGGATTTACGAGCTCACCCTTAACAATTTCTCTCGCTCGCATCGAAAAACACGAATTGTGTGCAGTTTCAAGGATAGAAATAGCGACGCTCGCCTTTTCTTTTTTTTATCTCTATGTGTATGCGTGCGTGTGTGTGTGTGTGTTTGTGTGTCCTCTGAAATATGTTCACAATTCTGTGTGGGCTTTTCGCTCTTTCTTACCCGATCCTCTGACACTACTTCTCTTTACGTATGCTCCTACTTTAGATCCTACGAGGTTACGAGCACATATACATATATATGTGCATGTTTCTGAAATAGTACACTCCATGGATGTATATCCATACACACTGTTATCGTAGGCTATGAAATACGAGGACGTAACCCGAACGGTATGAAACGTAAAATAATGTAAGTCAAGTCTTTCTGATTGTTAGACGCCGACATTTATACGAGGGTCGAGATGTACAGAGGAGAGAAACGTTGTGCCTTCCGCACACACGCCCTCCGGCGAAAACTCGATCGATGCGCTTCTCTTTCTCTTTCTATCCCTTCGTTCCTTCACCTTTGCAAGTTGTGTAGTGTGGCACGCGGCTAACTTGCCGCTGGCTCTTGTGCGTTTTCGATGTATACTCTAGGTATGTATCGCGATCTTATATACATGTATGCTACATGTATATGTAATTGCTATACATTTGATAGATATAACGACAAAGGTCTATGGAGAGCCACGTAGGATCACTGGAGATAAGATAACGCTTCGCGGAGTTGTGACGGGACGACGTGATCTTGCACCCAATCTTAAGGGGTTTTCTGTACAGCTCGCAACTAAAGTAGATTTTTTTTTTTTTTTTTCTTTTTTTAATACTTTGAAAGAGAATGTTTATCTAAAATAGACAAACATTTATTCTATACAAACAGATGTTTATGAAGAATTCACGCTGTCTGTGTACGAAATGATTTCCCTATGAAATTATCGCTTGTTTTTGGATTGAGTTTGAATTATTATCTCATTCTTTTCTCGACTTATTTGTCATGGTTTGTAAAAATTCTTTGACTGTTGTTTTTAATGTTTTGTTGGAGACATTATTCGAAATTTATGCTCAAATTGTTTTATCGTCCAAGAAAAAATGAAATTTCATGCAAACCTAATGCAAATTTGTTACGAAAAAAATGTATATCAATATTTGATACTTTAGCCGGTGGTCTTATCACTCGGCAGTCATTCGCACTGAATGGCTTGGGTTTATAGCGGATCTGAAGCAAAAGGCAATCGTCTTGTTGAATCGAGACCAACTCTCGTAAAACCGCGAAAAGTAACAAAAGATCCTTGGACAGAAGTGCGAAGGGAGAATGTTACGCTGGACCACGAGAAGGAAATTGCCTTTTTATGCTCGAAAGCGAGATATTTCTCTCTCTCTATGATAGAAAAGAAACGCGGTTTTACGAGATACTAAAATGATGCGTGAATAAGACTCGACTGGGAGACGGATCTGTTTACTTTGCAGCTGTCTCGCGATTCAACGTTTTATTGCATGCTTTGTCTTCCACTATTCTTGCGATGGTATTTCGAAAAATTTCTTACTCCCTTCTACAAATAGGTTTTGGTAGTTTTCCGAATGAGACAAAGGAGAAGTAAAAAAAGTTTGATTGATTCTGATTTGTATAAAGTCCGTTTAAGTCGGGTAAACATGAATTTTAAATTAACGGTTTCAATGCATTGGGAAGTTCTGTTTATATAAAAATACATAAATGTAATAGACATTCCTCCGAATAATTGAAATGCCCATGATTGCAATTCATTCAATTTTCTTATTAAGAGCTTATTGGAATGTATACGGGAATGAATAATCATTCCCACGAAATCAATTTCGAATGAAATGAAAATATTCACTGAAGTAGAATATCTCGTCAAGCAATAACGATTTTATTTTCGCTCAGCCGGGAAAAATCTTCGTGACAAGCTCATTCTTCGAGGGCTCAACGCCATTGAAAAAAGTGTAAAAGCGTAAAAGAAGAAAAATATTATCACATCTTTTCTTCGTGTCCATTTGCAGCTACAATGAAAATATATTCGGTGTACACACTTTTCGCATTTTTCACTCTGTTTCCTTGCAACTTTCTTGGCTCTGGTTCTCAAGGGATTTTTGTGCCTGAGTATACGACAAAAATGGCGACGAACCAGAACTCGGGGATGAGTAAAATAATGTAGCTAGAGCGAAGGTATACGCGAAAGAGCGTGCGCCGAACAATTTCGTTCCCCAGGGATGGATTGGAAGTAGTCTTTGGGTCCACGAAAAACAGCAGACAATTTTATAAACGCGAATATGGAAGCCCCTGACATCTGCTACTTTCGGGGGATCGGGAAAGAGTCTACGAATATTTGTGAATATATTCATCCAAATAAATGGCCATCTTTCAAAAAATGGCGACAAACAACAAAAATATTGCATCTGGCTTAGGAACACAGATGATAAACCTTTCGAATTATAGGCTGACGGGAATTATGATTTTTTTGAAAGCTGATACAGTTCCAAATTCACTATTTTTCTCCCCGCAACGTCAATCATTTTCTCCTCATTCGCTGCGTAGTCGGTAGTAGGAACTATGGATATTGCGGAAGTATTGAGAAAACATTTTTTCAAGCACCCGAACCTATTCGGACTTGTGGATATAACAATGTGCAGAGTAAACACACTCTCGAGAAAGCGACAGGGGTCGTCATTAGGCTTCGATAACGTAGAGCGCTCTTGAAGGGTGAAGTACCACTCCCGATGCTCCTCTTTTTTTTCCAACCATCGTATCCCCTTTCCGGGGTTTTATGTGAAAAAAGAATTTTCCATTGGTAAGCTCTGGAATCTGGAACAGCTGTGCCATTTTAGCATATATTTGGACATTTATTATCACGCCATACAAATATCGAAGCGTATCCCAACAGGTTATTATTCGGACTAAATATGCACATATTTTGTACTTGTGACCGGTTTTTTTTTTCAGCAGTGGAGCTTTGGCCCCACTGCCCTCTACTTTGGCCATCAGACGACATTCCGTCGGACTTGCTTAAGGCGAGGGTTTTCCAAGGATAAATATGTGTTAATTTGCGCCCCATATATACATTTTTTAATTCGAAACTAGAGCCATATTGGAATACGACGACGAAAAGATACGGTCAATTCATTTGGTAATGAGAAAAATATAAGTTTGGAATTTCGGACCAAATATCACCACGGCGTCGGTGCATTTCATGCAGAACTCATACACGCTTCGAAATTTACCAATTCGACTCATTAGTGCCAAGGGATTTCTTTCAGAAACGGTTCCAGCTGATCATCCACGCGCGTGGTCATTGCAGATTGTTCGTTAAGTTTTCATAGTTCGATAGATTTTGCCTGATGTCTTGTCAGCAGAAATTTTATAGGAGATCGAAAAGTATTTGTTATACTGTCTGCTTGCGAATACTTCAGGTCTCTGTCATCATGGGCTCGTGCGAATTTTCTTATGGCGAAGCTTAACCGTCGTATTCGGTAGACGGTGGAGAATTTTCGATAATTAAAGTAGCAGGAGAGTCCGAACATGTCTAGCGCGAGACTCTTGATTTTGTTCAATTCTCGCTGAATTTCCGGTCGGAACGGACGTGTGAAAGGGCAATTAGAAATTTAACATCGTTTTCCTTTCGCTCATCGTTGAAAATTCACCTCTGACTTAAGAAGTGCTTAAAAAATAAAGGTTTGTCGTTATCTAAAATGAGAGATGCAAAAGTCCCGTACAATTGCGAATATCCGGTTTCAGTGGTGCTGCGACGGTGCTTTGTTCTGAATTTGTCATTTTTTTTTGTTCTATCCGGGCGGTGCTTTTGATCTTTGTGGAACGGACAGTCGGGTGTTTCGTTTGTTTAACAATTATCTCACTTCATAGTCCCTTTTTTATGAGTCGTGTTCTCGTGTGTCTCATCTCGGCGTTTGTTTCGAACGCAGATTAGTCTTACGTGCAATAAAACTGACTCTCTGTGATTTTCCTCCAAATTCCTTGCACGATCGAAGTCTTGGGCGGTGTGGAATAAACGACAAGTTCACCATTACTATAATTAAATATCAAAGTGTTCAGTTATTTTTCCGTTTGACCTCGCCCTTTCGATGCATCAGCTTGATGCCTTTTTCTCTTTTTTTGTTTCTGGTCGCCTTTTCGACAGCTGGCACCCGAGATAATAAATAGATCGACAGAAATAAGATAAGGGAACTTTGTGGCAATCGTGTGGATTAAAAATTTCGGTCACAACAAAAATTGCACTCTTGACAAAATTGCACTAACTTTGCACTCAACTTACCAGCACTCGCATTATAACAAAATATACAACAACAATGATCGCCTGTACAAATTTATTTTTTCTTCCTTCGAATTTATAATGAAACGTCTGACTAAATAATGTTCATTCCACTTTGAATTTTTTCATTCGCTCATAGCATCAAAACTGATCGATGGAATTAAAATTTCACTTAAGCATTGGTAACCTTGGCTCAAAAATTATTGCAATTTGGCAGAATCTTTAATTTATAACTGATGAATTCAACAATTTTTCATTCGTTTAACGGTATAAATAAATAGCGGAATTTCTACTGTACCGAAATACATCAGAAATAAATTCGTCCACCGTTTCCCAGTAACTTTGCCTTTGCACTTGAATATAATGTTTCCTGCGAGTTTGTTGGTATTATCCATTATGTAAAACAGTCGTGATTGTACGAAGCGGTAGGCGAAGTCTCATATATTGGTTCTCGCTCCATCCCCAACCTTTCTCTTTCTCTTCCTATACCTTCGTCCATAAACACTCTGTAAACCTGCGTTATTTGGCATAGAATTTTCCTTATCTTTGCTACAGAATACACGTAAGGTAGAACTGCGAGATGGCGCATGTATTAAGTTTGTAGATTTTGTGAAGTGATTGCACTATCATCTTGGCAAACCGAATAAAGTTTATTCGATTATACGTTGACTGGAAATACTTTGAAGTATGAAAAAAACTAACGATATATTATTTCGGGTTTCTTATGCAGTTCAAATAACACAATGCCATCGAAATCATTCAGCAATTGAAATTTATTTATTTTTGGTTACCTACTTTCGCGTGTAATATACTCTGTTCAGGTTTTTCCAGTTTATTTCGTTCTTTGAACCCCACTTTATTTGTTCGTTTGTTCCCTCAAGAGCCCACAGCCATTTTATGTTATTATTGTGGGAAACGTGACCTAATGAGGTGGCTACATATTTTGACTGAGTTTTAATTGCTGCCTAACCGGGGCGTTCTATGCGCAAACCGGTGCATCGTTGCGAGCTGTCATTCATTCGAGCATTAGTTTCACTGTAGACTGTCCAAGTTGGGAGCAGCAGGGAGTTGGATCGCCACACACTTGCTATGTACTCATCACCACAAGTGAAAATTCAAACTGAACCACTGAACGCTTTTGTTACAACTTCCGAGGAGCGATTTCCAAAACTCATCTAACGGCTGGTAGTTCACAGATGTCGGAAAAATAACTTTGAAACCCCTGATGTTGATCATCCCTCAAATGTCTTTCGAACAATATTTCAGTAATTGCCAACCAACTCGTATCGCATTACTATTTTTCTTCTTCTTCCGAACGTTGTACGATATTCAATCAACAATGTGCGATAGTAAATTGCTTTTTAAATTCCCCTATTACCTCTTCTCACCTGCTGCTACGTATCGGTTATCGAGATATTTCTTTTGCACACCCTCGATATAAAACCCCCGCCAAGTCAAACGATGCATTCTCGATATCCAACATCAGCCAACTATACTCAATCCCCGCTACACGTATGCTTGAACGTATACATAAAATTGCCACTAGCTGCCGCTCATTTTCGTTGTTTTGCACGCTTTTAGTGCCTCGATCCATAGGTAGTGCCATATCCCAAAGCTATGACACCCGTGGCCCAACAAGCCTTCGAGATATAATACACACGCGTATGTATATATGTATCCACACATAGCATGTCAGCATAAGACATATATGTGCACACCCCATAGAGTACTTTACTAACCCACGGGCGTACTCTGGTTCTTCACTCGTTGCGCATGTATACCGTACGCCATAGGTACTAACAGCTGTAGTGGAGACGTGTATAACGCGATAGTTGCAATTTATGAGAAACGATGGCAAGTGTGTTCGTTCGTGTACAGCGGCACCTTCAGTATGTGGTGCTTAACCACACGGCATTGTCGAGAAGATTCGTGATAAGCCCGTGGGAGGTTTATGTTTGACTCTTAGAACGACATAACACGTGGGATATGTTTGAAAATATTGACTATTTCTAGTTATATCGATATATTTGTGCGGCCTGTGCGTTTATGCTCACGGGTTAATGGATATACCGATTTAACAGCTATTCATCAAGGATACATAAAAAATAGATAAAAACCGAGTGAGTATTCGATCCTCAAACTCTCGATACTGGGTCGAAAAGACCCATGTGAAATATTGTTGGTCTTTGGATTTAATTCTTTGTTCTTTTTTGTCCTATTACTTCAGAATATTAATCGTAATTATAATGATAGAAATTTGTGTTTTATAGTAGTCAGCTTTTCGATTTGAAAACGAAACAAAAAACTTCTGGGGATTTCATATTGCAGACAATGGCAATAACAAAAAAAAATCGGAATTGTGGAATCGGTGTTGGTTGGGAGAGTGTGTTGAAAAGTTTTTAATAATAACTTTGTAGAGGATTTTAAACAAAATGAAACAATTTTTCAATTGCTATTTTGTAATACCTTCAAATAATGTATAATATGATGTTTGGATTTGAATATTAATTTTTTTTTTTTTTTTTTTTTTTCCCCATAATGCATTACCAACATTTTTGAAAAGAATATTTCATTTTGTTTCATGGGTTGCTATTGGAAAATGCATTGCATTCAATTTGCAAATTTGAATTATTCAGCTTTCAATACATGATAGGAAATTTCACTCCATGCGCTAGAATATATGTTTGTGTTTATGTCGCGTGAAATTTAAAACATCGCCGGAATCACTAACGCACTGGCGAATCCTCGCTCTTCCGGAAAGGCTAAAACCTTGGAGATATGCGAAGGGAGTCTATGTACCGGAAATTGTGGTTCCCCGACTCGTGGTGGCTTATACATTTCGTTACATGTGCCATGGCATACTGCACCAGCCATGAATTCAGCAGTCAAACACACGTTATTTATATCAAGAGTATATATACGCGAACTTTTGTGAAATCAGAGAAGAAAAGGGGAAAATTAAGAAGTTAAAATGAATGCGAGTTCGGAGAATTAATTTACGTGTCGAAGCGATTCCTTGAATCGAAAAAATCTCGCGGTGTACATTCGTCAGGTATTTAATTATTTTATTTTTACCAGGCGCATATTGTTGAGGTAATTTTTTTTCCTCTGTTTGCGGAGGTGTGTGTTTTCCTTGTATAGCGCACTGCATGACATAAATCTCGACAAATTTTCCGTTGTCACGAGTTCTAAAAACCTCATATTTCAACGTCAGTTGCAGGATGTTATAGCGACGAGTAAATTGCATAAAAATGATTGACTTCATAATATCGATGTAAATACACGCGTGAATGAAAGCATTTTCAACCAAATGATGCTTCGTCCTGGTTTGTTTTAAAAATGCTGAGCTCGTTTGGGTGCACGTGGGTTGTACATGTAAACCAACTCATATATACTCCATTATAACGACACACCATAAGGCATGCTTCTTACTCAGTAAAAATAGATAAACAAGACTGCGGTGAGTTTTTAGGGCACGTCGCGCGGTATGAGCAATGGTTATGGTAAAAGTTTCTACCTTTCTCCTCATCTCCATTCGTCGCTGCTGCTGCATTTCGTATACCACAGTATTACAAAGTCGACTCGAAACCGCAAACGCGTGCACGTGACCCATTCCGGGGGTTTCCGGAACTGCTACGATTTGTCAGTTCGCCGAGGAAAAATATACTGCGATGGTTGGAAAACTTCGCTTCTGTGCGAGTATGTGAGAACAGGTTGGGTTTCTCGATGTCAGGGACTCGTTCACGATTTGCTATTTGCATATTTGAAAATGTAGAGAAAAAAAAAAAAAAAAAAAAAAAAAAAAAAAAAAAAAAAAAAAAAAAACATAGCAAAATACATCGATTTGTCATTCAACTTGAAATATTTTTCATCGTGTTTTTCACACACGCAGGCATTTGGAGTTTATGAGTTAGCAGTTGACAATTCTATTTGACCCAAGAATCGGGATCTGGATGAGGATTAAATTAATCGTTTTCGATCGAGTTTTGGCTTAAGGTTTTATTATCTTTTGTTTATGTGAGATTTTCTCTTTTCAAAAGTTTATCCTAATATTGAGTGATAAAGAATCGGTGTACTTTGAATGGAAGGGATGCTGGTGATGAGATTCTTCTACGTTTGCATTCATTTTTTTTCTCTAAAATCTCAAAAAATAATAAACAATGATACCAAAGAGGGTGCGCGATAATTGATGGCTGGTAAGAGTTGCTACTATGTCTTTTTGCACCATATACGCATGATGAAATACAAGCAGAGGCTCATGAAGACTACGGTATATAGGGAAACGATGAAAAATGTATGTGCGTGTTTTTTTTTTTTTCGTGCGGCGAGATTGTCGTAAAACATAACACCATGGGTGTAATTCCTGGTTAAGTGTCACGAGTTTGCCAGTCTCTTATAAAATATGATCAGGACAGGGAACAATGCATTGGTGAATGTATATACGATGGATATGGACTGTGGAAATACCTGTAGTTGATAGGATCTTGGCAGAGATACTTGTCTCGTGTGAGCTAGAGTGCATGATTGTGATATACGTGGAAAATTAAACGTAAAATTCAGGTAATAAAAAGTATACAGCATATAGTTCGTCGGCGTCGCCGCAACGTCGTGGACTCCAACATCCTCGTTGCATTTACGCCGTCGTTTGCCATCAAAATGTCGTTAAATATTAATGAGTTGAGTGTGCAAGCAAAAGAACTCTGGCCTATAAATACAAATGTGAATAAACATGAGTAAGATGCGACTTGAAAATGGGCACAAAGTGTTTGTCGATAGTCACAACCGTACTCACCCGAACAGAGGAAATATTACTTAATAATCATGTCATTTTCAACTTCTTATCGTAAATAACTGTTTGTGCTTTGCGAATCTGGTGTCGATACCAGACCAAAGTTAGACCACGAATATTGAAACAAATAAAAATTTGTAGTCAATTTAAACGTTTCAGCCAAAAAGAAATCAACACCTTTTTCGGGGGTGCTTTGCACAGTATTTTCTTTGCCTGCTTTTCCACTGTGATTGTCGGACACACAAAATAAGAGAAATAATTGTAAATTCTTTGTTCGAAATCGATTCGTTTATTGCTATTCCAACACGAAAATTTATCATCGATAATCGTTATGAAAATTCGGAGATTTAATTATTCATTGGCACATTATTAGCATAACATTTTTCGTACCTAAATTTAGTCTCCTGCTTTAGCTGCGGGATCGTCTTTGGGTCTCCTGGACCTTAGCCGCTACGGCCATTCATCATACCCTGTTAATTAACTGTCAGAGCGTCACGCTGTTACCTTGCGTTTCGTACATAAGCAAATGATTCTGTACTGCCAATTTCCTATACGTACAGTCCTCACAAATTAGCTCGTGAGTGTCATTACATGAAGCACATATCTATATAGATCCGACGAGACATTTTCTCATAAGGAAATTCCCAACGTCAGCTATAGCGACAAGTATCCAAGAGGAACGCTTGATTCTGGGCTTAATTGGTGCAATCCTGAACAATCGTTAAAGCTTGTTTTTACGCCATAAAGGAAACTGCGGGAAACTGGATGAGGGTTTACGTCAACTAGAACAGAATGCCTCATTATCCAACTTAAACGGTTGAGCCATTCGGGAGATAGAATAAGACATGCGGTACGAACCTATGAAAATCTCGGTCACAATAGTCCACAACATGTTCGTTGAAATCTACAATTATAGGTAAACGTTACCATTAACGAGAGAATAGGAAATGTAGGACTTTAGATTATTTATGCTTATTTTCAGCTTAGGCAGTTATTAGAGTGTTTTGTTTACCTAGATTTGATGAAATCTTTGTAAAAATCGACGGTTGAATATGCTGATGAAATTTCACAATTGTAACGATCCACTTTAAAGACATTTTTATCTTCTCACTGCTTTCTGAAGCAATACATTTTTCTACTTTGTAAATTACAACAAGGGCCTGTGAATTATTTTGTAATGAACAAGAATTAATTACTTGCAGCCCCATCAGGCTCCGTGGAAATTCGTTTTCTATAACCCACCACCCTTCAATGAGATCATAAACCAACCCTCGAGTCTCATTTGTCCTTTAATTACGAGAAAACGATTTCAGCTAAGCGGCTCAGAATCGTTGGAAGTATAGTCCACAAAGATTTCCATCGCCATGAACCACCACTGGCCACAATTTGGTTAATGTGCGATCAGTAAGGTCATGTAGTTTCATTAATCAAAAGAATTGAAAATATAAGAAACTGGTCGTATCAAAAGTCATATGAGACGACGATAAAACGTATACAGAGAAAAAGAACTTTCTGAGTGTCTTTCGAATAAAAGGTTCGGTAGGCCTTTTTTCGCAACCACTGTTCAGACGTTCATGTACGGAAACGGCAAAGAGTAGCTAAATGTCGAATGAGAACTAGAGAGAGAGAACGAAACACATGCAGCAGCTGCCATGTAAAAAGAGAAGCTCTCAAGTATAGGGTCATTACGACACCGGTGAAAGTGCTTCTTCCTGCCATTTTTGTTGATGACGATAAACGCCTTTTAATAATACTTGTGTGAACTAAAAAATGTGCAGCACACGGAAAAAACACGTCTTTTTAAATTCTTCGTTAATTGATGAAGTAGTTAAATCGATTATAGCTTAACAATGTCAATGTTTTATCATTCTATAAGCTGAAGAATTTTATTTTTCTAATACATTCACAAAACTCTTACACCGTATCTATGTAATTAAAATCATGAAAAAAATGTGTCATACTTTTTTTTTTCGCAATCAATTTTGTAGCGTTAATATTAATTATAATTGCAGTGATTATTTGAAAATTGCTACATTGCTTTTGATACGAGACACGAAATACGATAAATGATGAGAACAGTCAATATCGCGCTGCACCATAAACTTTAACTATTCCGGGCGTTGATTTTAGGAAACGAGGAAATTTTCAAACCTGGGATGTCTTCTCGACTGTAATTGAAACGAGTCATCCGCAATCTCACGAAACCACTCATACATTAGTGGTAAAAAAGTGCTCAGGTAGTTATAAAAACTACGTGGAGTCTCAGAGTATTACGCGATGCGGAAACTATTCGACTTTTCCGGTCGGTATGTTCTCCTCTCGGTTTTACCCCTCGTGAGATTGTGGCTACGCTGACAATTACGTTCATTAAAAACGTCAGTAGAGCTTCTCGCGGATTTTCTGTTTTCGTCAACGTCGAATAGTGATCCTCTCCCTCTTCTTCTTTTCCTTTTTGTGTCTCTGACCCTCTTTCCCGCCGACAATGATTCATTTTTGTCTCAACCGATTTTTTCTCATTTATTTTTCTCTTGAATCCTCGGTTATTTGTCGTTGACAAGAGTTAATTCTACCTTGGCTGGTAGGTATGACGGTGTTGTATAGAAGGCGCGTGCGTCTTATTTCTTATAGAATGTGATTTTCTTTATCTCCACATTTTCTCCAAAAGTTAATAAGTAGTAATATCACTTCTTCTTCGCAAGACTTTTTGACAACAATCTCAATAGCTTATATCTTGACGATAATAAAGGTTTGAAAACTTTTTGTAAAGATGCCGGGGAATTTGTTCATATTTATTAAAACAACTTTCGCAGTCGAATCACGCGGATTATACGTTATTTTCCTTCTAATAAAAACCGCATTATCACCTTAAAAAAAAGTCTGGATAATTGAGAATGTATGTATTTATACGATCGCAGATGAGAACCTCGAAGCTTAATTAATCGTTCGCTTAACAGACTCGAGACAAGGCAACCGAAGGCCTCGTTCATCACTCTGGATCGAGAAAAAGGCCAGACCAAGCGAGAGACCAAGTCTAGGCCTCTGTTGAGTTTCATCGCTATTTCCCCTTCACAAGTACTTTCACTCATCCCTCATTATACATATATATATATATGTATATATATCTTTCCAACCATTAATTAAATCCTCCGCTTTTCTCATGCATCAGCGAGTTCTTAATTATACGAGAGTTGTTTTTTGCCCCATAGATTTTCGTACTATTCGCCTTGTGTTTTTCGTCCACTTTTTTTCGTCCCACGAAGTTCCATCTCATTCCGACCTAAAGATAAATCGACGTATACTGACCGTTTTTTCTCGTCTGTTCTTTGAGAACTAATCAATCTTACAATCCCGAGTTTACTGCGTCATCGATCATTCAATGACATACGATTGAAAACGCATTTTGCAAATTACAAACAAAGTATAGGCGACAAATCAACGTATTTCATGTATGAACGACCTGGTTGTGACAAATCCATACATTAATTAATTGCTTAAAAATTTCTTAATGTTGTAAAAATCCAGGCAATAGCTGCAGGATTTTTTATAAATTAGATAATTCTATGAAAAGTAAAAAGGATTCTTTGCTCTTTGCTCAAGTCCTCTGTATGGCAAAACTAAAAAATAGAAAAAAAAGAGAAAAAATGGCTTTTTATTAACAGCATGTTTTTTTTGTTTGTACATGTGAGACACGAAAAAAGTAATTAACTCGTATTACTTCATAAAGCCTGGCAAAAAGGTGGGTTGGTATCCCTATGGAGAAATAAAGATAAAAAATCCAGAGCAATGAAAGAAAAAATGAATGTCACAAGGCAAAACCTGATAGAAAATTGTGAAGCAAGCTTTTCCGATTTTATTCCTTTTTACGCAGCGGTATAATCAACTCCTACACATTTACACTCTTTTTCTTTCGCGCTACGATATCCAGTGACCTGAGCTTACTACTTCTTGCTTTCATCCTGGAGCGAGTTGAATACATTACAAGAAACTTCAAAGTAACATTTTTAGACTCGGGGGTCTTCGTTTTTTTATTTTAGTCTTATTTCATTTAAGATAATTGTTAGGCTTACATATTTCAAGGATGTTTATTATGCAGGATAAAAATTCATGGATATGATTGATGACAAAATATCAAACGAAATAAGGTTTGCATCGAAATGTTCTATTTATTTATTTTGTTTCAAAACCATCAGCAATGATTCCTCGCGGATCAATATATAATAAACAACGAATGAAAAGATTTTCCCTACGGTGGCATTTCGTTCAATAAATAATATTATTTAATTCCCAAATAATTAAATCGGAAGTGAAGTATCGGCCCCGAGAGAAACATTGGCTTCGTTTATATACATATACGTGTACATACCGGGCGATCGGAAGGAGTAATTTTCGTTCGTAATTAAATTTACCCAGATTCGCCATGCTCTGAATATCTCTAGGTCTCTCGGCGTACCACCATCATAACGCGATAAAGTATCAAAGTTGAATCCCACGAGATTTCTCATAATTCTGGTCACTCTCACCTTCTCTCTTTGTCGCTTATCATTCAGTTTGCTTTGCGAAATTTGCATTTTACTTTATTGCACGTTATTTGTTTTGTTTTAAATGCAAATAATCTTTGAAACTATATTATTACCTGAGATATTAGTATTTTTCTTTTGGTCGGAAGAAGGCAAAGCGATATAATTCAGTAAAGCCGGACACAAATGTTGACATTTGTCGACTGACAACTCGACAACGAAATGTCCAGCGTTGATTTGCCAGAAATCTTGCAAATTGTAATATCCGTGTTTTTCAAATTTCTTATGTACGAATCGAAATGTATTTCGAATCGTGTCATGTCCATCGAATCAGCCCAGACAAAGGACATAGCGAAAATAAAGCCTATAACAACAAAGCTTTTTTTTGATTACTGTCAGAGCGGCCGAAAGACAATACGATGTAATAAAGGGGGAAAATGGGGTCGAGGGAGGAGAATATGTTTGGAACAATAGGAGTAACAACGAGAAACCAAGAACCGTGCGGACCAATCCTCAGGGAAACATGGATTTCCAGTATGCTATGATCCGGGAGTGCCCATCGATGCTCTCTGACCTCGATCGTCATCGATGCGATGTATACACTAGTCGTTAATTATCCTTGTGGCCGATACGTTCACAGGTCACTCGACTTTTCAAATTTCCACAATATATTCGTATAACACATTTTCCAACTTTTTTGTTATCTTTTCGACATATTATTTTTCTCATTTTTACTGTTTTCCAAAATTACGTACCCATTATATTTTTTATTGCAGCGAGGTAGAGGTACAGGCTTTTGGGAAAACATAAACTCGTATAAATTAGGAAGATTGAATATCAGACCCATTTAAAATTAAGTTATTAAATTCCAGATGATAAAGTGTACAAATTTTCATGATTCAATCAATTAAGACGAATTTTTGAAAGGTAACACATTGCACTGAAATACCGATTCGGCGGGTCAGCGAAATTCACTTTATAATTCCACATTCAAAATGGTCGAATACACAACAAAAGATTCAATTCATGAAATATTCTTCTGGTTGTTTTCGATGAAATATTTTGTTGGAATTCCTCGATATAATAGTAATTGAATCGTCTCTCCATGAAAAAATTTACCAATGCTATGACGATTATAAATTTTTCAAGGTTCGTTTGTTGATTTGAATAGTTGACTGTATTTGACACAATAAATTCGACAGTTGAAACCGCGATTTCGATGTTTTCAACAACATCAGTTTTTTAGTGTTTTTGTTTTATTTATTTATTATTCCCATCAGAATTTTATTAATATACTTTCGACATTTATTGATTTATTTCATATCGATCATCCGTGTGTTTACAAATAACTTTTTATTTATTTTATTTTTTGTTATTTGATTGAATGACAGCATCATTAATCAATGGACCTCGTCATTGTGCTTACTTTTTCGCGCGTGTGTACAACAATGACTTAGTTAGACAGGAACCACTAGATTATTGTATAAAAGCGGTAGCCCATAAACCTTACGTTATACCATTTTCCGTCCAACCAACTAAATTCCATCCCTCGACATTCCCTTTAACTGCATACACCATCGATGCTGCCGGATCTCAAGTTATTTGTGTGTTAATATATTTTATGGTTGGCGTATCGCCAACCCTGCCAAAAAGAACGATAGAGAGCGGGAGAGAGAGAGAGAGAGAGAGAGAGAGAGAGAGAGAGAGAGAGAGAGATCGACCTTTTTTGATACAGATACGCTCCGTTCTCAATTTAACTTCAAAATACTAGCCTGCGAGAAGAAGTATAAAAACATTTTGTGATTGAATATACAGCCTCTATGCAACGACACATAAAACAAAAAAGATTTAATAGACTGATTCGCGGTGTTTATTTCACGTGAAAAAAAAGCAACATTTTTTTCCTCGTAAATTCGTAACAGAATTAATGTTAGTGCTTATTGAAAAAGTAATTATCCTAATATTTTGGGGGTTTTTTAATATCGAAAAAAAAAAAAATTATTTTCGTTGTGGATAACCGTGTGATGTATAGAAGTCGCAAAATGAAAAAAAAAAAAAAAAAAAAAACAAACAAACCATCCGAACATTTCAGGCATAAATGTTGTGACTTCGAACTTTTCGTTCTAATAAATATCGGAGTTATTCTGCTGTGTCGATAAATCACAATGAATTTCAGTCTATGGTGAGAAACAGTCAATTATTTATCTGCACACAAAGCCTGACCTCCGATGAAGGTGCGTATGTATAAATGATTATTTCAGAACAAGATTGACTCGCGGTTTTTACGTTTTCAAATCGTTTGAACTGGTGAACAAAAGCTCAAGGCTTTGATAAACCTCGCTAGCTTCATTTTAACACACATTGAGGCACGAGAAAGAGCTATATATTCGGGTGCTTTAAACACAGGTGCAAAAACGCTTTCGCCTAGGCGTATATAACGAGGCCGTAACGGAGCTTTCATTCCATTTGGGCGTGAACATTCTTGAATGAACCAACTAGCTATGCTTGCGCATAAACGATTCCAAACACTCCAAAGATAAAAGAGTTCCCCTACATACTCCCCCTCTCTCCCGCCCTCCCCCCCAAGCTCTCTTTCTCACCTTCTTCGATATTGGCACATCGCTCCATACAGTCATACAATAGTTTATAGTACCCTTCAATTATTTGTTAAATAGCTCTCAGCCGTTATAACCATTGGCCTGAATAAGACATGTTCTTCTTGCCTGTGTTTTGTTCAAAGTTTCTTCATTACGTTTTTTGCTGTTATTGCGACTACTAGTTTCTGATCCTCTGAAATAAACAATATTTACAAAGATTTTCGAAGTAACAGTTGAGGATTCTCATTTTTTCATAATGTTTCCGCGAGAATTATTGTGAATTGCAAAAAAATTTTATCGAATGTTTCCTGACGATTTGTAAAGTTGTATTATGATGAAAATCACGAGATTATTCATTTATATATAAAAGTACAAAGATTTACACATTTGTCATTTTTTTTTTTTTTGTCAAAAAAATCCAACTCCAGAATTCATTGAAGATAAAAATCTGTAATAAATCAAAAATTTATATTCATGGAAGAGACGACTAAATTATCTTTGAATTGAAAATGTTGAACGACTAATCCGGAGAGTCTTAAAGAGGATATATCTCGTGTAAAAATAATTGTGAAAAATTGAAAGTAAGCTTTCCATCCTGCTGAACTTCCCGGTAATTAAGCTTCGTCTTGTCACCCAGTAAAACTTTCCTTCGCTCTCTTTCTCTTCTTCTCTCTTTGCTCTAGCTCTTTCTTCGTACGCCTCTGGCAGCGGTTTAGTGTTCGCACACCGAGCACTTTAGATGTATACCTTTGAAGGTGCGATTGAAAAGGCGAGCTTCTCGCACTTTCCCCTTGTTCGCGATGTATATACTTAGCATGATTCTCGTTCCAGAAACCTATGAGAAAAGTAAATAAAAAAGAACGAAGAGGTTGATGTTGATCGTGTTCAATGAAATGAAAAATAAAATGGCAAGCATTGAGGCTAAATTTGAAAAGTACGAGTCAACAGTTACACAGCATTTTTTAGCAAAAATTTTCGGCCTCTGAATATGTTTGATGTTGGAACGTGTAATTAAAGATTTTCTCTGAGTACTTCTCATGGGGATCGAAGTCATGATTCATTGTGAAGAAATGTGGGGGTAAGTTTTTACCTCACGTACGCTTACAATTCAATGTCATATCTGACAAGCGAATTTTCAATTACTTATAACGACGTTTTTATATCATACGGTGTATAGAAACGAGAGAGATAAAAGCTGGACCAGTAGGGAGCGTTGATGCGAAGTTTACAAAATGGAGACTCCTCTCCCTCCGGTCTCTGACTCTCACTGCGGAACATTGAACATTCTCTCTTGCTCTTTCTCCCCCCCCCCCCCAAATTCCTGACGAGTGAGGGTGCCATTTTCCTTCTGGAATAGATTCGCTAACTCTATTGCAAACTAGTCCCATGAGAGAATAGTAATACTATTAAGTGCCAGACTTCGACGTATTGATGAAGTTTCGGGAATAGAGATTTTCTGCGGTGTCTGATAGCACACGGATGTTTCTACTCAGACGTTAATGTAACATGGACTAAAAGACATTTCGTGCGTGACTATTTTTTTCGAAAAACTGGGTGTACTTATTACATTCGTTATTTGAAAAAATTAAAAAAATTAAAAAAAAAAAAGAATTCAATTTTATTCCCACATGATTTTTTAGTCTGGCAAATAATAATTTAAGTTTTGTTTTCGAGCAAAAAAAAAAATGGAAAACGTACCGGTAATAATAAAGCTCCTTTCGTATGGATCTTGTAATTTTTTTCTATGAGATTTTTTGCCGAATACTTTTTCATGGGGATTGAGAGACCATCTTTCGGTTCCCATTCACAGGAAACACGAAAGGCTCTCTCAGGTGGCCACCTTGGGCGCTGTCATAGTCTGGTCACGAGTCCTCAGGCGGTTATAATGAAGTTTCAACGTTGAGCAAAAAAGTTTGGACGAACAAGCGTGGGGGAATAACATCAAATATATCTGGGCTCTTGGGTTTTTCGTTTTTTTATTTTTTTGAAGGACGAAAAGTGAGAGACCTAGATAACGAAAAACTTTCCAGCACCGAAGTCTAATGAATTCGTATCGACAATTGAATTTTTTTTTACATCATATAATTCTTCCCACGAAAAATATATTTTGGGACACATTCAAAAATTGTATCACGAGTCCGTCAGGAATATGAAAGTTTTTGGGAAATTAAGAAGTTTTTTCACAATCTAAATGGCCTAATATTTATTATGAATTTCGTGCTATTGAGTAGCGGTAAAAAATTTTTACTCCCTTTTAATTATGAGGGCTGGGTCCATCGGTCACCCATCCAAGTTCTGTCTTCGCACGAATGAGCAGCTGAATTGAATAAATCACTTAAATTACTCAGCCATTATTGGTTCGTTCAAGAATTTGAGAGAAAAGCTTTTCAAAAAATTAACCATGAAACACACGTAGGATAATACTTGCCCATTTTTTCGTATAAACATTTCGAAATAATACGAAAATTATGCCATTGCAATTGACGATGCGTTCTAGTGGAATACTGGCATATTATTGTGAGAAACGCGGGAACTTTGGTTGTCAAAGTGAACAGGATACAAAGTGAAAGTGTTTGTATGTGACAGAGGTGAATGACGAATTCTCCTTCGGGCTGATTCAAAGATAGTCGACCTGCACCATTGAGGTCGCACAGTTGTGCGACAAATTTGTCAGACTAGCAGTGTTGACACAGTAAATTCACTCTGCCAAGCAAAACTGGAGTGAGGAAGAGGTTGATATATGCAAGTATCTGTCAAATATATCTGCTCCATTTCATTCATACTGCATATAATACGAGGCTATGATAAATCTCATCCCTAAAAAATTCACGAAAGAAAATGTCTCAAACATTTTTGAAAAAAACTTTTTGCAGAAATTTGTCGAGTGTACTACGCTGCTTAGAGATTAACGCGCAGATGATTCGATTTTTGTTGAAATATTCCGAAAGTTGAATTTTCAACTTTTCGGAATATTGGCAGTATCGAGTTTTTTTTTAATGCTTCATTATAAAAATTTGTAACCGACATTCGCTCGAAGTTTCGAAAAGAAATTTTGCCAAGAAGCATGGCAGTGTTTTGATGCAAATAAGACATGAAATACAAATTCAAAGGATCCAGTTATTCTGTTTATTTTGACGGATAAACGTTGTTACTACTTTTTTACTCGTCGTATGCAGCAGGAAGTAACGCAATATCTATGTGAGTCTCATCAGAAGGTATTGTGGAAAGATGAGTTAGTTGTGCTTGGGGAAAGTTATGAGAAAATCGGTATCGAAAAGCTGGGAAAGTATAAGCGATACATATATATAGGTTTTTCATTGTTGTCACAGGCGCGTTGAGATGAGAATCGAGCCGGGGTTGTGGTAAAGGACGAAAAAGGGGTGCTTTTATACGATGTCGTATTTCACGAATGCTACATTATTTGCGTTAAACTTTCATCAATAACGACTTCCCTTCTCTCTTTCTCTCTCTCTCTCTCTCTCTCGTTCTCTTCCCTATTTTTCCTTTATCCTTCAACCCCAACCATCTTTACGCTTCGTTTTTATTCCACGGTTTATCACGCGTCCAACCAGCTCGTAATAATATTTTCACGGACTCGTTTCGGTTAATTAAACGTACAGCTCGGTGCTCGTGAACAAACGAACCGACTGGATACTGCCAGCAGCGATCTTGATACAATATCCGCTTGATGGGATTACTTTTCTGGTCTACACTGCTTTTCCGTCGTGATATGGAAAAAAAATCGATTACATTAACAAACGTTCACTGTTGATCGTCGTTGCGGCGTTGTGGTGAACGTTTACGATTATAAGCGATGGTATATCGGTGCCTTCATTATTTCAATTTAAAAATGATGAAAATTGTTTTTAGATAAAATTTATGCGAACTTGTTGATGTTTTTATTTTTATCTTTTTTTTTCCTTGAAAATAATAGAAATATTATTAATATTTTTTTACTGTGCATTCGCAGAGTGATGTAGGAATTGAAAAAACTGATAAAAATCAGTTTCATGCAACTTATAAGTTTTTCGCGACGATGACGTGCTACTTTTTTCGTCGACTCAGATAATAATTGAACATTTTCCAAAATTCGTGAAACTCACCGTGATGGAGCTGTCACAAATATATAGGAGAGAGCCTGATGCTCGTCGTCAGCTTTAAGCCCATCGGAAATCTCAGCTCTAACCCGATCAATCCTATTGACCTAAATTCTAGTAGATATGCGAATTATAGGAAAAACGTAAAAGTTCTGAGTTATTTGTATTACGACGTTGGAATGTTATATATAAGCACATAGAACATATGTGCCTCTGAGTTTTGTGTTTTGCATTCGATAAATGATGATGATGATGTAGGAGCGTTCGTTATTTTTGCGTAAATGCAACGCGAATAAGCAACGGTAAAAACAATATCGGATGAACAGCGAATATCATTAATGTCAAAATTTGGTTCCTCCACAAAATCCGTTTTCCCCCTCTAGTCCTTTTCCTTGAAGGATTGTAATAATGCCTGGGGATCAGTTGTCTCATCATGATGTACTACAAACCCCGTATTTCCAAATAATCATTAACCATGATAAAATAGCCTCGGGAATGCGGTTTCACCACAAGTCTGTAGTCTGGGACAATAACACATCGTTTGATAAACCAACAGCAGGGACAAAATCATTCCACAATGAATCTTTCTCTTAAAATCTATCAAACATGTTTCTAATCATGTATTTAGAAAAAAAAACAGCAGAGGCAAAGTCAGTTTACCATGAAGTCTGTCTCCTAGAATTCCATGAACCAAGCTTTTCAATCATGTCTTTAGAAGATCCCGAGTCATGAAGATACGATATATAGATTGAGTTTCCTTAACGTAATTGAATTACCGCGCATGGCTATCCGCATCCCCTAATACCTTAACCAATTTCTGTCTCTTGTGATACGAGATTCTTGACGCGATGTAGCTCGCTATCTTCACAACCTCTTAACACCCCGCTCGGATGCTGGCATGGTTCACAAACACAAAATGTCACTCAAAATGGCGTATGTAATAATGTTATTACGTTGAACCTGCCAGGCAGCATTACCAACTTCTGCTTTAGCTGGCAGCCAGCGTTAATGACGAGTCGAAATGTTTCTAACGCCGATGTAATCCAGTAAGAAGAAGACGACGGATCGACGAAACTTTGCGCTGCAAGGCTCGTTGTGTCTGCGTGGATATCTTCAGTTACCAGCACTTATTATGACCTGTTCGATCGTCATCACTGGGGCCTTTCAAAGTGGCATATCAACTTGGTCACGTTATCCTCAACTCAAGTAACTCCCTTCGTTCATAAACACCTTCCCAGAATCGACTTGGTATACCAGGCTTAGACTGGCCCAATGTACACAAAAGGACAACTCGGTTAGATCTTCCCCTCTTCGAGTTGGAAAGTTTGCTATATCTTCAGATAAACTGCTCTCAGAGTTGTATTATATATTATACATGTAGAAGTTTGTGCAAGAAGATTAAGCTCCGGCTCAGCACAATATGCAACAATTTACTAAACTGGCACATCTACAGGAATCAATCCAAATGGATGTAATAACCTCGATATTCATTATTGACGAAGACTCTCCCAAATTCGCAATTTAGTGTGAGGGAAAAAGCTTTTTAGTGATGGTTCAGGTTGAAGATTAATTTATTCCGTTCCATTAGAATGGTTGAATGGAGAAATTACCGAAGACAGTATTTAGCTACTTTTTCTGTTCGTCCATGATGTGTACTCATATTGTAAATGTGCTTCACTGAATTTTTCTGTCTGCTTTTCTATCAGCTATTTGTTTTCAAGCCCTTGTTTGGATTATTATACACGTGTCCTCACAGCACTTTGTGAAACATCCTGTACATGAAGCGTCGAGGGTGCACTCATTCTACCTAACGTTTACTTGACTCTCCACCCGCTCATCTCTTTTACCCACGAAGCAGAGGCCGCACATGAAGCTTTTAGCCCCACCCGGCAAAAGTATATAGATGTTCTATCCTTCTCTCTCTCTCTCTCTCTCTCTTTTTCTCTCGCACTTATGGTTCATATCTTCTTGTGAATTTCGGGTCTTCCATATTTCAATTTTTTCTCTTTGTTCCTGCTCTTTTGTTCTGTGTTTGAATTGTTTCAATGAATTGATCGCGACGAAATTGAACATTTGAGCGATCGAATTTTTCATGTCATACCAGGATTTCGATTGAAAATTTCATTAACTGACCATTTTTTCATCCTCCTCTTTGTTCCCAATTAGCAAAAATTTTCGAAAATTTAATTTACGCTTACGCAAACATACATGTGCGGTCGAATAGATAAAGATTTATGGATCAATTTGCTGTGGATATTTCATAGGTCAACGCGACTTCGCGTGAACTCAAGTCTCTCGTGTGTAGATACCGGTCCTGATGACTCGTGACTTTCAACTCTCGTCTTTAATACTTGGAGGTCCAGATTCTGTCGTGTCGCTGAATAAAGGAGCTAAAAATACCTGTACTCATAGCTATAAGGGAGCGATAAATTTGTCTCAACCCGGATTTTGCGTCCTTTCAATTCGCAATTCCGCAAAGTTCCTTTGTTTCTTTGAATGATTAATTTTTTTCTTTTTTTGAAACCGTGTTCGCCGGAGCATTATTGGAGTTAATTCTCTTTGTAGGCATGTGGATTAATCAAATTTTGTTTCTCTTTCATCGTAGTGACCAGTAGAGGATTCTCATTTCTATAATAATTCGATAATCTTGCTGGTTATTATGCATCAACATGTATGCACATTTTTGCTTTTAAATAAACAAAGAATATATTCTTTAATGTTGTTATTTTATTGTTTTAATAAGGAACGAATGAATTTATCAATTTGTTCATTTTTTCTGTTGACATTTATGTTATACTGAGCTGCTGTTAATTGAAAATTGAGTATTCATTGAAATTCGTTTTTGCATATAATCGCACAATTTAAAATAATGGGATTTTATTTCCCGATTTTTTTTCCTTGCATGTGAGTCTATTGATTGAGTCGATTTTTAATTTCCTGATTGGATCAAGTGAAAGGTTTTCACAACAAAAAAAACGTAAAATGATTTGTACACTTTAGTTTTGTTGCAATAAAAAAAGAGACGATGTATTTATGATTCGCTTTTTGGCATTAGTCATGCGATTTACGGGTGGTAACATACCCCTGATCGCAGTCTGGTGTGGTTCCCGCACGTATAGACTATTCCTACGTTGCCCGGATGTTATAATGAGGAATTTGCCGAGGTTTACCAAGCTCTTCGCACCCCCACGCAACCGCTTAATTAGTTGCATGCGATGTTGCTTTTCGCGCTCATACCCGCGAGGCTCATTTTAGCGAACGTTACCGCATAAATTCACCTGTGCCTCTGTCTCATTTCCTCCTCACTTTCAACAGGACACTCCTATGTATTCACGCTCGGCATTATGAGCACTAAAGTTTGCTAACGGGTCGTGTGACAATTTTAAGCATAAATGTGGTCGCAGCCAAAATAAATTTCAAATTCACTAAATAATTCAACTCTTTTAAACGTACAAATGTTTAACATAATGGCTCCGCATGCATATTATATTGGGGCCTGCATATCGTAATTAGTTTTCAATGCCATATTGTTCAATGCATTGTTCATTTTTGTTGCTCTTGAAATACATCTCACGTCGGCCGAATTCAAAATGAAGCATTTTTTTCATTCTCGTGATAATTTGGATCTGGACAATTACTTAACAAGGTTTGATCGTTACTCATGCGTTCGATGAACTCCAAGTTCAATTGATTCACATTCCTATGAATCTTCTTAACAATCGCACTCAAATGCGTGGGCAAAATTTGAGGAAGTTTGACCGTTTAAGAATCGAGTTATTACTTGTAAAATATCGTATTTTTTCGTAACTTTGAGATTTTAAGCACTGAATATCCCGATTACCAGACCGTGAAACCTTCTCAATTTTTTTACACACATTATAATATACGCCGCTCAAAAAAAATCACGCAAAACTTCAAAAAATGATCTTGGCAAAATTGTACTTGATCATTTTGCCGTCACTTATTGCCAGTATTTTGCAAAAAGTATCATCAGTAAAAAAAAACCCTCATAGAACATCAAATTCCACATTGTATTGACGCACTTGAGCATCTATTTTACTTTCTTTAGCGTATGATGGTCGCATCTGTTTCATGAAACGAACTGCCTGCTGTTATTTTCGTGCCAATTGGATAAGTGTTGATTATTAAACATATGCGCACTCAGTAGAACGAAACGTTGTTAATATTAATTTCCGGTGAACTATGCCAGTTGTATATAAGCAAGCTTGACGCGCAGTTTGCACATGGACCCGGTGACATGGTTGTGCTGCCATTAATTCGTGGTTATCGGGTCACAATCCACATCATGGATTAACAGGGAGAAAGTCGAGCATCGAAGTATAATATAAGCGCCATATTAGTGGCCGGGTCATGATGAAAAACGACAGTTTAGAGAAAAAAACAAAAAGTGCAATATACCGGACGATGAAATATTATAGGAAAGATGACCGATGGAGAAAAATGGAAAGATAAAGAGGAGGTCAGATTGCCGCGTTCTACGTAAAGTCCCATCAGGGCACGTCTTCTTCCACATAGAAATGCGTAATTGCTCCTACTTACCATAGAAATGAGAGAATACGTAAGTGAATAGGAAGGTGAAATGAAAAATAATAATAATAATAATTATTATTATTATTATAACCACACCACGAACAATAGTACCGGCAAGCACAATAACTGGCTATCGAGTGCAAACGAAAGGTAAAGAAAAGAGAATGACGTTAAAAAGAAAAATATCGGGAGGTCGTACAAAAAAGTAGCCATTATGTACGCAATATACTGTGACACGTGATCACAATGAGCATACTCATTATATAATGACATTAGAGGTACCGGAAGCAACAACAACAACAACAACAACAACAACAACAATAATAATAATAATAATAATAATAATAATAATAACAATAATAATACGACAATCAAATAAAAAAATCTTATTCGAGCAGACTGCGTTCCAGTCACAGCTGGGACAGGTCCGCCTGGGAATGGTTTGATACAGTAAATCATGAATAACATGATTTATGATGTGAAATAACAAGGCGATCGCACTTGATGTTGCTTCGCGAGAACGACGGCGTCAACGTCAAGTATTCCTGCCCCGGTTGTCATATAGTTCACCAATAAAACAATAAAAGGAAGACTGGTGGGGCCCAGAGTTAGTCGGTTTGTATAAGCAATGCAGGCAGACTAGGGGAGAAGCTGAAGAATAGCAAGCTGTCGGGACTTTTACATCTACGACGACTAGAGCATTGGAAAAACCAGCTGTCTAGGCTTCAACCATTCTCATTTGTTTTGTCTGCGTAAAAGGCCTTGTACACGTAAAGAAAGACACGTATATAAGAGAACAAAAGAAAGTAGTGTTTTGCATGGAATATTGCGAAAATAGTGGCCGAGATTGAAAAAGTAGATAGAACACGTAATTCTGAAAAGAAAAGTCCATACCTATTTAGAACCACGCGGCGGCATTAATGCGAAAATAATTTATTGATGAAAGCCAATCCGGTACATTGTGAAAAAAATAATTGAGTGTCTAAAGTACTTTCTACCGTTTCCACAGCAGCTAGTGTATTACAGCAGGCTCGTATGTTACTTGTTTACCATGCCAACTTTTTATGAGTGCTCCAGATTGAGGAATATCCAAATCGTTACTATCTTTCATTAATTAAAGATCTGAGGGAAAAACGAATTTTATTACGAATTACTGTTTTTCATGATTTTCGGACATACGGTATGTGCTTTATACAAACCGCCCGCTCGTATTCATAGGCAGTCCCGGTATTTGACGTGACAGACAGTAGCTCGGAGACTGCTGAGCTGTAGAAAAATTAGCTTCGCACCTTCCACGCATAATCACCTGTAAAGAGCTCATTTTTTCTTACGAGTGAGTTTGATTTTTCTACAGTTCTATGTCACGGCGAGTACCTCCTATTTTTCTGTATCATTTCATGCCCTCGGAAAAATAGACAGTTCTCTTGGCCTATAATATTACAATCGACGCATCAAGAAATCTTGTTCGACTGGACTAACGAGGCTGCCAGCTCAATTTTCCTATCAAGAGTGAATAGCGCAAATGATCTCACTATCACAGACATCAGACAAGTACAAAGTCCTCTCCTTTACAATGAAAGAGCGCAGAACAGTTGCCAGGTACAATCAGATGTGAATGAAACTCGAGAATATAAGAAATTATTTCGGCTTCTCTAAAACGCTTGAATTTGCTAGCAGCCTCATTAGCATGCGGAGACTTGCATGAGCCAATTATGAAGTCGCATTTATCTGATGGCTTTACTGTAGAAAAGCACAGTCTATAATGATCGTCTAAATGCAGCTTTTTATGTTGCTTTTCGTTGTGTACAATTTTCAATTCTTGACCATTACATCGGCACAAATGAGGACGCTATCGATTTGTAGACTTTTTTGTCATAATTATCAACTCTCCTTTTACTAACGAAATTAGACATATTTTTTATCGATTTTCATACAATATGAGGCAATGCAATACCGACAATAGTCGATGGTGTATGACAATGAAAAAAAAAGTAACCTTCTGATCAATCAAGAAGATCATTCGTTTGTGGTCGTCTTCAATGAGATCGCTCATCATTAACGAACTGAAGATTGGCTTGCTCGCTATAAATCTAAGAGCGAGGAATGAGCGGGTCAAAACGGCTGAGAGGAGGTGAAAGAGGGAGATAAGTGTACGAGCATGCCGAAGTATAATGGGATTCGTGTAAACGAGCTTATGCATGCATCGACGAGCAGATATTAACCCTTTAACAGACGCGAAAGGGTCGAGAGGATTCTCTTTGGTGACGCATGACGCTCCCTTTTTGGATAGATTAAAGCGCCTCGTCAATTATTTCACTACCTCATGACCAATTATTTCATTATGTTTTAAGAACAGTGATTAAATATTTGTAATGATTTTTATTATAAATATTATTATTAATTATCAGTGATATTATTTGCATTGATTAATATTCATTATTCATTATCATTCATTATTTCTTCGGTACAGTAGAGTTTACGCTTCAACAATTTATATGCAGGGAAAACTTTGATCTTTAATGATATGTATTTTCTTGAATTACAACATTCACGATAGCGATTTACTCGAAATGAAATAATTTCTCGAAATTATCTTTTTCTTTCCGCGTTTAATTTCATCTCTAATGCTCCCACTTCAAACACGTTCTTCATTTATTCGTTTTATTTTTTTCTTCTTTTCTGATCAAATTTCCGCAGTAGCTACACGTACCGGGATGGCGCGAGTAAGTGGTGAAGAGTGCATACGTCTCTGTCTGATCTTTTCCATTTTGCAGTGAAAAACTACTCTAGCATGGGTTGCGTAGACGATGAGAGCTCTTGCGCTCGGTGTGCAAAGTGCTAGCGAAAAAAAAAAGGTTTATTCGCTTGAAAATAAGTCAGAGAAAATTCATAACTACCAGGAGGTAATACAGCGTGTAGTCAACGAGTTCTTGTAAGGCAGCAATTAGAAGAGATGCATAGCCCATATTACTGGGAGAAGAAAGTTAAAAGGCAGTATAAAAAGAGTAAAGATATAGGTTCAACAAACGCGGGAATGGAAATAATTTATGAGGTGGATAAATGAGATTGATACTGCATGCACTATTTCAGTGATGTTATTATAATTATCGCCAAAGCATAAAAAGCAGCGAATGGAGAGACACCTACAAATATGTTTTATATATTATTTATGTTTTCGTTGTCACTTAAAGCATATCATTATCGGGCCCAATTCTTAGACATCTCTACTTCAACTTATTGATCTGAGCCACTGCGGTTTATTGGCTTTAGCAGTGAAAGAAAAATGAATCTTCGGTTAAAGCTCGGATCTATAATGTTCGATATGACAACGAGGTCGTAAAAAATCGGTTATTTTGTAAATAATTATCATTATTGGTCAAATGAAATACTGCAGGATAAATGCCCATTGTTATCGCACAAATTTTGAGTAACCGCAGATCCGAATCGTTTTATGAATTTTTATACGTGGAAAAAAAGCATTGAAATTACCCCAAATTTACCGATTGCAGAATATGGGATTTTTTTTTTTGTTGGAAAGGTTTATCAAACCACAGCAAGGTTGGAAAGTGCTCGGATACTATTTTTCTAAGTTATGATGACTGCTGAATGGACAAGAGAAGCGTTTATGTGTGGGCTTGGCGGTCTCCTTCGCGCCAGGTACTTGGATGGGTGACTGTTTAACTATGTGCAGGCTTACGGATTGATCGGTCGGTAGGAGACGGTGTTTATGAGTTTTTCATGATAATGATTAAGTGAAACTCAAGATAGTTGGAGCTGCCTATGCCGGTTAGATCTTACAGAATTTTCCTTGGCACTCATGCAAATGCGATGCAGTAGTTAATTATAATAGAGTAGCGTCGGGCAACACTCTTGGAGTCTTAGGGGCGTCTGTGCAGAGAACCGATAGTGGGTTTGAGGTGATGGGATGCGGGCTTGTGAAGACTGGAGGAGGGTTTAAAGAAAAACACTAGAAATAAAAATGAAAGTACGTGGAATTAGTCCAATGTGACGAATTTATACGCAATCATGCAATACAAAAAGATCAGAATATTCCGCGAAGACATGTTGACATTGCAATACAATCATCGGTGCCAGTTTTTGACGTAGAAAATTTAATTGTGAATGAAAATTTCATCGTCGCCGTGGACACTAGACGGAATACGAATTTCGGGTTAACCACAGAGATTTCCTAATAGATACGAATAATTTATGGCGCGTCACGATTTCAGCGCCAGCCACGAAAATTCACCACGAAAATCCTCCGAAAAGTTCTCTCGAATCCCTAGCTCTCTCATATCGCAAGCGCTAGAACAGAAACGTATATTTTCCGGTTCCTGTTCCAGATAGAAATCCTACCATATCTTCTTTTGTGGTTTTGTAATGGAAGTTCAACTTTTTCGCGTCACTGCTTTGGACAGCGGGCACACGTAAGAGATCATGAAATCGTGTAAACTGTTGTGCTTATAGTACATGATTCAAATTGGCTCGTTTCAGAAACGAGCCAGCCACCAAAGTACTCGATTGAGTACTTGTTATTTGATTATTTTCAAATAACCCAAGTATTATTCTCATGATGTTTATATCTTATTGGCTAAATGAACGTTTCAAAAAGGAGACACCCGATGATCCGGTGTCTCACAATAGGATAATTCAGGTAAGTTTTTCACCAACGAAATTACGACACATTTAATTTTTATTTTGTATACTTTAGAACTCTCAAGTACAAGTTATAACTTCCTCAATGTAAGGAATTCGTGTTTGGTGAGAAATATTTATTTCAAGAGTTTTCACAATTTTCATTAAATCTCATCGTCACTTGAAAATAAAGAAATGATTGTCCCCACTCGATTGAGAAGACAATAAAGAAATGCTGCTATTTAACTTTGTTATGGGTTCTTGCTCGTATAGTTTCTATCATTGTTTTAGCTGACAAGGATAATAACCAGTTGGTCCATCTTGACGTGGTAGGTTCCGCACAAATACACACTGATGCCTGGCATTACAAGCCTAAAACACAAATACATTATTTTTATAAGATAATTGTATCCATTATCTGCAGTTTTCAAACGTTTATCTCTCATTATTGTTTGAACGTTCTTTTTCAAAGGTGCATCTCGGTAATGTTATTTTTTGTTTGTTACAACGACTCTGTATACTTTTGTAGACATCTAACTACGTTGAAATGTGAAATTCCGAATTCACTCTTTCTGCAATCTCACTTTGTTTGCAATTACCATCCTTACAAGGTTGTTGAACATGAAGTGCTTCAGTTCTTCGTACGCTTACATAAATAAACATACTACCTTTATAGCAACTTCAAATAAATTATTAATAGAGCTTCTCTTGCACATTGGAGTGAAAAATAATAAAGCAATCAGGGAATTGATTGTTCCTCAGTAATTGATACAAGGGCTGATAACCCAAAGCAAAATTCCTAATCAAAGCTACAGAAACAACTGGTTGATATTTACTCACTTGACTAATACCGCATATGGTCCCGACGGCAGCTTTTCCAATGGATGCGGCCACATGTACATTTCCGATTTTAGTTTTCGTTGCACAACTCAAGTGCATACACCTGTTTCGCCATACTTCGGTCAATTTTCCTACCTGGAATTGAAATCGAAACGAGGCTCGTTAAAATGTAAAACGAATGTAACATATATTGAATCTCCAGACTATCAACTGTTCTAGTTTTCCACAATACTTACATTACACGCTCCCAAATGACCATGTGATTGGCATTGGCTATGATCGTTCTGGGAACATAGAAAAAAAAATAAAGATCCTCCAATATTTGCCATTTTTGTGTATAGTTTTGCATTCTCTTGATATTCATTAGTCTTACCGAGACAGACTGTGCACATTGTACTGCATATACGACCAGGACCGTGAGAAAGAAAAGTGAGGAACGCATGGTGGACGGATTGATGAAACTGAAAGGAAAGATTTCTATCAAATTTTCATTGTATTACATTCACGAAAGCAGGAGATTAACAAGCTGTCAAATAGTTCAGTCACGATTCGTCGCTACTTTTTATAGCTCTGTATATCAAAGCGTATCAAATCAGTGTCAAATTCATGACAAGCGAGACTTACTTCAAAAACGTGTTGAACCGTTGCGAATTCTCAAGAAAATACTGAATACCCGACTATCGAATGTGGTTTATATACGGAAGAATGGCCCCACATGTGGTGATACTTTAAATTTTTGGATCGATAGCGATTCAATTGTAGTGATGCTACGTACGCAATAATCATGTAAATAAGGATAAAAATGTCGCCAAATTTAGACAGATCGTCTAAATTTGGCGACCTCTTTCACACCTCAATACTTTCAGTAGATTATTCACCAACAGTTGGTAGTTTCTTTTGAATCTTTGCTACGTGCTTATGTTCACGAGCTCTACATTTTTACCTAAAATCCACTTCACATCACCAATTTAATCGTATTTATTCGACTATTTTCGGCTTGACTCTTCATTTTTTCGCTGTTATCCCTAATGACACTTGTTATTTCCGTAACCAAGTGTAACGTTTACCTGTCATATCGCACGTACAACAAATTTTCATCTTCCAGATACACGGTTAACACCTTAAAAAGATATATTGAATTATTTGTTTTCCCAAAACCTAACGAAATTCTTACTTAAAAATGAGTGACTAGAATTCAACAAAAAAATTAATGTCACAGAAAAGAATTATTTAGTCGATTCATTTAAAACTTAGCTCAATCACTTGCTTAATCTTTAATCTTGATGATACAATATGTTCGGAATTCACGGCGATTAAGTTCATATGTTTATAACTTCTAAATTATTTAGTGAATAATTCTGAAATAATTCACGTTTCATTATGCTATCAAGCACTATCATCCCTCAAATATTTCAGGAATTTGACGATTTTTTAACAACCATCGCATTTTAATACCCATACGGCATTCTCAAGGCTCGTTGAAATAGACAGCACTATGTACACAACTTGTAAAATGAAGGGGATCGTGGGAATGTGTTGAATCAATAATATGTACGAATAAGTACGACTTTGATTTGGAAACAATTCACCAGACTTTACTGTAACTTTGAAACTGTGCTAATCTTTGAAACGTTATCTCCATTAATTGAGTCCAAAAGTGGCTGTAGACCACATCCGGACGATAAAGCTGTGCTTTAAGGGCTCTGCCCGGAGGTGCTGAAGCCTAAAAATGGAAAAAGTGCTGGATGATGCTACGTATATATATAACAGAATTCTGTATCCGACTGCCATAGCTGGGCATCGTAAATGTGAGGCATGCATCTCCATACCGTGTTGTACGAATCCCACGAGTGGCACGGAATCCATTGAAAATCCATAACCATTCATAGCTAAGTTAATCTCGGTTTGGCACTCATATAGATATACAGAAACGGTAATGGGAGCGGATTCCTATCACTAGGCTATGAGAGGCGCATTCCCTAAATTGAAGGTTGCAAGGATTATACGGGATTAGTGTTGCATTGACTGTGATAACGTGGTGCGTCACATTTAGAGAGAAATTCCACATTGCTGTACATTTATAGATTGTGATTCCGCGGCGAGTCCCTGCGTCAATCTAGCTTAATGTCTCAGCGATTAGAAATGAAAAATAACAATTCTACCTAAAATACACGAAAAATATTTAGAGTTCAAAAGGTAGTGTTTCCATCTAGGAACAAGAATACGGTTTCATTATATAGCTTCAATTTTATTGCGTGGTCCGATTAAAAAACTTTGTTTGCCAGGTTCGCTTTCAGACAAGAGATTTTCCTTCATCCCATCACTTGCCGAATTAGTCACTCGAGCCTCGTGCAGTTTTTATTGTTCTCTATCTCCAAACAAACTCACTTTTTTGTCCCTCCTCAAACTGTCCCAAACACGTTTAGCCAATTTACGAACCAATTGCGCTCAGATTTTTTTTTCACTCCCGACACCAAGATATCTCCATTTTTTTCCACGACTCGCGCCAGCTTACGTCTCAACTATCCTCTTCGTCTTGCACAGCCTCGTAACTACGACATGTATACACACTTGGAACCGTCCTGAGGAAGGACGGAAGCGTTGAATATTCTCAACCATAATCCGGCCATGCAAATGACAAAGATTTACATTTTCCTCGATTTACACAATAATGGCGCTTCCAGCAAGCCAGTTTTCCCTTGTTATCTCCGATGTAAGCCCGTTACACCGACGAAACTTTCGCTCCTGCTTTTTTTTTCCCCAAAAGCCCCTTCTTAATCTTTGCACTTTTATCTGTGTACATCCTACTTTTACTCAATCGGCTTTGGTAACCGAGCAAACTCACCCAACCGTGGCCAGGGTAGGAGTTGTTTCAGAATTTTTCTATATCTTCTCCTGACTTCATCAGTGAAAGTATAAGGAAGCAGTCAAAAAAAAAAAAGAATTTGCTTCGATTAATCAATGACAAGAATGGTTTCTTCACATTGTTATCCTTCGAAGAGTGCGGTTGAACGTCAAGACTGGATGGAATTATTTCTAGTAGCATATCGCAAGAATATGCATTCACTTGATTTTTCACTAGCGAACTCTTTCTATAGATGTTGCAAATTCGACCTATCAGGTTAGGAAATAAAAAATTCATGGTAGCAATGATTGACGTACTATCAGAAAAACAATTCTTGTACTTTTGAAAGCCCTATTGACTATTAAACAGAACGCCAGAACGCGAGGGTGTTTAAGCATATGACGTTATAAGATTGTTTCGAAATAAAAAGAAATATTACAACGAAACGTCTATGAGACCACAACAAAGTAAACCAACCCGTGGATTACTTTAGCTAAACATTTAATGAAGATTTCGAAGAAACTTTTTTGATATTTCCAAGGTTTCAGCGATTCAGCATTGATACACGTATTATTTGGCAAGTAGTGTACTGTTCTAACCGAAATGCCGAAATGAGCTTTTTTTTTGTGCTTGAAAAGCTCTTTACGAGATGATAGGTTAATACCCTCCATACCGATTAAAGGAAATCTTTCATTACGAAATCGACTAGTACAATCAGCCGGAAAAATTCTTCCTACCGAAAATCTCATGACCTTATCTCGCCCGTGCCATTCTGGATTTATTCGACAGTCTGAATGAAAAATTATATAATTTCCCGGGTTTCGTAGGGATCCACGAAGCAAGCATATGCCGCCTTTGTAATTCAATGCTAATGAAATAACTGCGATTATTGGTTTAAACTAGGTTTTCGTGCAAGAATATGGCATCGGTTGAACAAAGAGAATAATCGATTTATAAGATAATCCTATTATTGGTGTAGTCATTGTTCTAAGTGCCTGTAGTCACTTTGCCAGGACAACGTCATGGGTAGAAGGTGACATTGTGGGTCAAGGCTATTCAGTGAGTCCAGACGACGCTGTGTTGTCATTATTGGATCGTCATGTTGGTTTGCTGGTAGTTTAGATTGGTACGATGGGTTAAGAGGGGTAAAGTGCTTAAATCAGGTGCCATAGGTTCCGACCAAACCTCCCACTTCGATGGAACCTTGTTTGTATTGACATGCCTAACCTGACTCGATGACATTCCATGGAAACCCGACACAACCCTATCGACTGCGTTCGGTCAACTTCTACTTGATTGACATGTATTTGATCAAAGGTTTGGATTTATCGTAACGTTTCAAAAAGCTTTATATTTAAATGTGATGATTTGGATCTTTTCATCAAGGTACGTTTTCGCGTGTGATCTGTTGCACACGAAAATCAAACTTGGATTCAGCCGCTTGAAAATGCAATGATATTTATCATGAGGCTGTAACGCGCATTAGGATCAATGGCTAATCTCATCTCATGGACTAAATTCATATTACTGCCTATCCCACGACCGCATAAATGGCGCGATATATATCACGATTTAGGCCAGAATTTGGCTCTCAGATGGTACGTGTTTTGGCTCTCGATACATCGTTTCCGTAGTAATGGAAAGCCCCTAGCTCGGCATTCACTGTTACGACATGTATATTTTGGCCTCTACCTCCAACTGGCTCTCGACATCGACCACTTTGCATTCTGATCCACAACCAAGCACGCCTCCACTCCTCCACCGAGCGAATCGTACCAAAACGTTTCGGGAACCTCGGTTCATATACGCGTTATCGTTTATTGAGTTCCTGGGAATACTCGTATAGCCTGGATTAGGCGTCATTGCGAAAACTAATAACTGCCGGCAACTATATGTTCAATTTTCCAATCACAGGAACCCTGATATTTATTATCAAACGCTTGAAGTTTTGAATGAAGGTGATTCCAAAAGGCTTTTAGGAGGTGTGTTTTTCGTAAAATACAAATTTTCAGTTGAACCATCGAGGAGATCCATCAGTTGCACGAGTGCAAAAGAAATAACTGAAATGTGTATGCATGTGGATTTTTCGATAATAAATAAAGTACCACATTGTTTTCTGACGATGGGAGTTTTCCAACATGGGACGATGGGATGACGTGACACTTACATTTTTCTTGAAATATTAAGAACGTCCGGGAACAACGTGAATCTGCTTTTTTACCGACCGCGAGATTGATAGATCAACTTAAAACATTGTTGAGCAAGGATAAATAAATGGAATATCGATGATTAGGTCCTTCTTTGTGATTTGAAAGATTATGGGCCATTTCATGACATCAAAATTTCGTCATAAAACTTATTCGCGCTCAAACTATTTTTCACCTCGTCATAGAACATTTTCTTTTTTCTTTTAATACCGGTTGAAAGAAACATCAGTAATTTCCGACGAAAGCGACCTTTTGCTAAATCGTCTACCACGGTCTCTCGCTTTTTTTTTCCACTTTTCCTGTCTTATCTTCCAAACCTGATTATGCCACGAGAATTGACGAAGGGAAAGCCGGGTCAAAATGTCTCCAAGAAGTCTTTTTATCTTTCCAATAGCGCGTCGATCAAGCTGAAGCATCTACTTTCACAACGATTCATTAGTGGGTAATGTCGAATTTAAAATCACGACTATCACGGACGAAGATCAATTGAATATGAGATTAATTATTATTACGGACGTAAAAATTCGAATGCAAACGTCGAAATTACGTGTGTCAATTCTTTAGTAATGTTCTATCATACTTGCTAAACCATGACGTTTTCGGAAAACTTGAGCTGCGCAATTTCAAGCGTAAGGCAAAGTTCAATCTTGATCCAATGGAAATAAGGAGTTGCAAGTATAATAGATCTCCAAATAATTGAAAGTAGTCTATAACCTGCATGGCATTGATAATTGTATGATACTCCAACAAGTACATCATAAATATTAACTTGCAATATTTGCCAAACTGATGTAATTAAATTCCTAAAACGGGCAATTAAACGGGCGAAATTTTGTTGCACGTCTAGAGATGGAGTTTCGTCTCTTGCAGAGAAGTTAAACTCTCGGTACTCAACGCCGCGCATTTGCTCATCGTTGTCCTTACGAAGTGAGAGATTACGTTTGTGTATTTCATTGTGTGTGCTTAAGTATGAGTACAGATGTTTGCAAGCGTGTGTACGTGTATGTGATGTTTCCTTTAACGCTGAGATAGAGATAGGTCGACCTCAGAGTATAACGAAGTGAGCGCACCTCTTTTGTTCCTCGTATGTACGTGTCTACCCTGAAGGATACTTTCCCTTTAACAGGTCGATCTGCAGCATATAGCATTTATGAAGCTCTGCACACACGTAAATATACACACACACTCGGGCATACATCTATGCAATCTGAAATCCTATACTATAGACATAAATGCTCTTGACAGCGCACTCTCACGTGACGCGTTAGAAATTTTCCATGCTCGGCTGTCTGTCTAGTGACACGCATCCCATTTAACCACCAACCAAGACAATAAACGAGAAATCAAAGGTGATTGAACAAACGATACGGTGCTGTGACCATGAAGCTGCCTTGAATTTATCCATTTCATCATCGACGTCGCGGTGTATTTACGGATTGTGTATAAAAAATCTTACAGTTTCGAAAAGCAATTTTATAGATTTTGACGCGCTATAGTATATAATTTGGTGCATCAAAATATAACTTTTCGTTGAGAATGAAAAAACTAAACGTGTAATCGGTATGGTACTTTGTTTTCCAGACATTCCTAGAAATATCGCCTCTCTCCCTGTCGACCGTATCGAAAAATATCGAAAACAAAACTTTAGTGCCATTCAAGTATATTTCCTTTAATCGTGTCTGTGATTTGATTATCGGTACGTAAAAACTTGACACGCAAGTCTTATTCGCACCTACTAACCCACTTCTTGTGAATTGTGTTTTGTGAGGGCAGTTTCGAACGAAGGTCTGTTGATTGAATAGTCGCAATTTATTTAACAACTACTTAGAGATTGTAGTGGATAGTTCCGATGATGTATTCATAGGCACATGGTGTTGAATAGTTTGAGGAATAAAGAAGCAGAGACAAAAAGATGAAGAAAGGCTGGCCTGACCTCTCGTATTCCATACCCGAATTATCTCCTTGTACGAGCATTGGCCACTCGCGCACATCCGCACACCTACCTTTGAGTGGATTCCGGTGTTCCACCCCTTCACTTTTCCCTTTACTCCCTTGCATTTGCTGCGGCGGCATAGCACTACCTCCGCTTGGTTCATCTACCCCGTGCGCATTTAACCCTTCAACGGATCCACCCTTGTTCCCTCGACGGCGCCCATCCGCACACCACGCCCGGCAACCTCTCGACTCATTGATCAAACATTATCTGTTTATCCCCACTTTGCGAACTGCTGTGAGAGACCGGGACTTGACTTTATGGCTTTATAGATATCACAAGCACAGAGCGCTATTTCACCTCTTCATCCACATTAATGTTAAAATCTCACGCCCTACTATCGAGCCTGAAATCCCCCAAGATTTTAACATTATTATAAACAATTAATATAAACCTTGGATAAAAATAAATAAAACGAAGCTATAGATAAGAGAATTAAACATAGCATAGAATTTAATGTGCAATTCGGTGCGATTGAATATTTTTGCGTGATACTTTCCTTCGGACTTGCACACATAAAAACTGGTTTAGTCCAACTTGACGTATACATTGCACGGATATCAGTCGAATCAATTGGCATTGCCAATATTTAGTGTAACACAGGCTTTGAGGTTCAATTCGAATCCATACTTAATGGAGCTCATGGTCATGCTGACCCTAGAACATGGCTCTCTCGCTGTAACCACGACACACCAAATACGTGCAGCGTTCCCAAGACTCGTTGGAAACAAAGGCGACAAATATTTACCATAATTATAACGTGCAGAGAATCGTGAACGTCCATATTCAATCGATAATTTGTTGCACGAAGAGTATGAATTTGATGTTTTGACAATTCATCAAACTGTAAAGCGATGGAAAAAAGATAGCATCGAGCGATATATTTCAATGAAGGGAAATATTTGAATTATCCACGTTTTCAATGCGGACGGGCATTGAAGTTAACTACAGTTCGGCACATTGAAATTTTTTTTATTCATTCGACTGAATTGTATCGTGAACGTACTACGAATGTAATATTTACATAGTTGATTCGATTATGTAATAAATTTAAATCGTTGATTCAGTATGTATATTTTTTCAGTCTAATGAAATTGATTATTCGTACCACTGAAGACTTGCTTGCATTAACTTTTTTAAATTACGAATTATCCATTGAGAAATCCCGATGAAATCGTGCTGTCATAGAAATTTGCATCTACCATTTCATGGTTTAGAATAAATTTTTCGTTATTGATATTTTGTCTACGTTAATGAGACATAAAAATGATCATACACTACTTTCAACCATTGCATTAGAAGTCATTAGACAGTCATTACTTTAGGATGATAATAAATTAAACATTTTTAGTAGAGTCAACAATTTAAATTATAGGCAACATCTGAATGTAATTTTGTATTCGTCGGCTGTACTTTGAAGGTCTATAATTATTGAACGGTAGATTTAAGGTACTCGACTTTAAAAACTTCATTTGGAAATTTGTTTGTCTATGAAAATATGTCACTGACATATCCAAGAGATAACATTTACAGGAGATGTAAAATAATATCTACTGATTTTTCTGGGCCATTCTCGAGGGAAATTTTGATACGACAATTCTTGACTTAGGAATCCAATATAAATATCGATTTTTTTTATTATCGATACATGTAGACAAAATATACATGCATGGAAGTTGTATTTTCAACTTTGCAAATATGTACCGCTGAGGATGAAAAGTGCAGTTGTGCTCTCGTATAATATATCTCATCACTCGTCGCTTGCTCTCTTGCTACATTATTCATGCGTGATGTTCGGCTTATACTCCACTTCTCCCTCGGGCAACTTGTCGGTTTCGCGTGTATGCACGCTTCATCTGCAAGTGTAAAAGGTATCATTAAATTATGCATCCACGGACGTTGCCATATTTTAGGTATACACAACAAACGCTTCATGGACGCGAGTTCCTTCAGGGCACTCCATACTAAATCGACCGAATCGATCGAAAATTTTGTATGTCATTGTATCGCCGATCAATCACGAGCACATGGCTTGCGTATGCGACCATTCAGGAGGATTCATTTAACTTAAAAATTCGATATTGACATGATATGTCGAACGCGGTTTTGTCGATATTGGAATTTGATCGAATTCACTATTTCAGTTATTCCGTTCTCTAAAGACAAGGTAAATAGTTTAAGCGTGGCTTATAATCATTAAGTGTAGTCCAATTAAATTTGATATACTTGATAAAAATCATCGTCAGAGGCAAATATCGGCGCTGACATAATTATTCGGGAAAGGTAGATACGTAAGTACTTATAATTTTATTCATCGACTCAGGTGTGGCGTCTACATGAATTACGATAGTGATATTCATGATAGTCGACGTCATTCTTTCGATTCGACCTGTTAATCACATAATAATGTCTAAAAATAGTCTGTAAACAACAACTGTAACGACATAGACTCAATGTGTTTTAATTAATGTTTATATTGAAGATACGAGATTCGTTTGAAATGTGAAATCTGAATGCACAGTGGACTGAAAAATTGATAAGGTTGAACGCATCATCAACGAATAATCAAACATTTTGTATCAATACAATAAATGTTTGAGTGATGCTCATGACGTTCCGAAAAAATCAAACACGCCTCGTCGTCTCTTCTGTTATTATGTTTGACATCGTGTCAGTTAGTACGAGGACATGAAAATTCTACATAAATCTCCTTTTATTTTTGATCGTTATTACTATTATTATTACTTGGTTCTTGTGCCTTTTTTGAAAGCATTTAGTTGAATAGGGAAAGGAGCCAACGAGGTCGAGTGCTAATAGAATGCTGGACTTTTTCTGTCTCTATCTCTCTCTTTTGGACTTCTCCATGCGACTAGTGCTGTGCATCGCTCTAGCCTTTTGCTTCGACTATAAAAATATAATTGACGTATTTTTCTCGCCGCAATTTCTCCATTTTAATATCTATTTTATCGCCACCTATCTCTCCCCGTATAAGTTTCTTTCTTTTTGTCATATTCTACTCCCATATACTCCTATCAATCTTTTTATTTTTTTGTCTCACCCTCTACTTTAAACGTTCAAGCGATTTAGATTTTTTGTGGGGAGGATGAACGGTCTCAGTAAGAGAAGACTCCACTCAGAGGGTCAAAAACCCCCGCTGAGACTAAAAGAATTCATATAAATGTGTAATTAGGCAAGACGGAAGAACGGACGAGAAATGCTAGGGAAAACGAGTGCATTCCGCACGTTTACCTCGGTACACTGGAATTTCAAATTTCTCACGGTTGTCGTAAGTGTTTTACAAACCAGAAAGGATACACTATACAGCGTTTATGCCAGTTAGCGAAAAAAAAAAGATTAAACGGAAAAACTTTTTGTTGCCGAATAAAATCATGTCGTTTATTTTCATTTTTGATACTTCTTGATACTAGCTTCGCTTAAAAATAATAACAAAATTCTTCGAATTGTAATAAAATATTATTCCACGAACTTGTGTTTTTTCCTAATGGAGAACACAAAAAAAAATAATCGCAACCCTGTCAGAGATGAACCGGCATTAACCCACTTTTCTTTATAAAAAAAAGTACTTTTGCGATCAGACAAATGTCAAAACCAGTAGATTTTGACTGCTAGCTAAGTACCTTTGCGAACGAATAAAAAAACAACTGAGTAACGGATTTGAAGCAGCGCATAAACCATTATTAAACCTCTAGCGACGTGAAAAACGAGTTGAAGAAAATTATATTTTCTAACTGTTTCGAAAATTCACTGCTTCAAAAATATGACAGGTTTTGAAAAACCAAAGCAACTTCTTGTGGCAAATTTCCTCAGCTTCAGATCGAGACTCGTTGCATTTAGTATGATGGATCAGTCAAGTTTGTTGAGCAGGTGAAAAATACCATCGTTTTTCAGTTGTTCGTACGTTGCTATGCATACTTTGAGAAAATATTGATAAAGTGATTTGGTCAACAAAAACTCCTCAACGTACTCACATTGGAAATGTATAGCTATATCTTGGTTTTGACATATTGAAGTATGTACTCTTTCTTGACCACCGGGAGCACAAAACCGTCACACAAATTTGTGCTTCATCGATCTTAAATATAAACGCTTCGACGGATCGACCCTAATTTAGGTCCAGTGCACAGCTTCCGGTTCGTGGCGCTACGACGTGAGTGATGAAAGCACGATAGGAGGGATCATCGCATAATATATATGTCGATGGTTGCAAATGGATCGCTCATCTAATATTATGTTATGCCATATAATATGTATAGCTATATTTATACCGTTATGATAATACTACGAGTACAATGAGGTGTGAAAAATTACGGTTCGAAATTTTTTTCTATTTCTATCATATACATTTGCAGCAATAAATCATTTTTCACCGCGTTTGTAACTAATCAGGGCTGGGTATATGTGAAATGATTGATATTTGTATTCGGATTCAAATTTTTACACTTTCGTGATATACGATAGTATTTTCCTCTCTATTTTAAGTATCCAAAATGGCTGAGAAACTAGTTCAACGACGTGAATCATTGATTAATGATGGATATCGAAAACTTCGATAAACTCTAAGAATCTCTGGATTTCAACTTTACTTTCCCATTGCAATGTTTTACAGTAATTACGAAAATCAGTCCGATTAAGATTTGAGTTTGACCTGGGCACGGAGGTGATCGCATGCATAATCGAGAATATGGTGGCGTAAAATCCGGACACAGATTTTACAGCTTTGATGTCGTTACGACTTTAGAAAGGGTCCATAAAGGCTTTTCGCATTGTGCATGCTGGTATTAACGAAACTTTGCCAATCCACAGAGAGAAAAAATGAAACGGAGAGATATGAGAATGACACGAGAATAAAGACCGGCGGGGGACGCTGCTATTGTGACTAGAAATGAAATTATGTTGAAATGGATTACTGCTTTTTTTATCTTCAAAGAGTTCTGAAATAATGCGCTTTTGCCCTTATAATTGATTGTGAAAATCATATAACAACAATGTTATGCCATCAAACGTCTGTCTCTGACAAATTGGATAAATGCGAAATATTGAATAAAACAAAATGAATTTCATTTGAACTCATGGAACACCCATATTTTGAAACGAGAATTAGAGAAAATTGGAATTAACGAAAATTAGAAGATTAGAAGTTCCTTTTCCAATCAAAGTCTCATACTCTCGCACGTAAAATAAACAATAATTTATATTCCCGCGGTATGAACCATAAACATTGACTGAAAAAGTCGGAAAACATCATTTTTACGTTCTCACTTCATCGTCAAAATTTAATATTTTTCCTTAATGGCTACATGGCTGAAAAATCTGCCGTTATAACCATTATAGCTTTAACACCAATTGCGTAATGGGAGTATATGCACATTATAAACACTTTGGCAGATAAAAAATGTTAAGGGGTATGATCCATCAGTGGTTACTATTTTGTAAAAATTTAAACGTTTTTACTACATCGAGCACTAACGAATATAACCCCTTCGATACTCTTTCAACCAAAACCTAATAGTGATGAGGCACAACAAGTTTTCCAAAAATGTCTACCTGCCTCCACTGTCCAAGAAACCGATTAGGTTACTATGAGTACTTTCAATGCTTGCCACGGTGCGAAAAACAAATTGTGACTCCATTATACACGCAAATCAACTAAATGGTGACTTTTTAAATTTTGAAGAGTTCTGACTAATGACTTATTATTCAGAGAGTTCTTCGACGATTGAAAAATCTTATCTTTTAGTGTCGAATGTTTGATTAAATGGTAAAACTTCTGATAATGACGATAATTATAAAAGCAATAATAAAATTGAAGCAAAATTGCTAGTATAATTCTCTTACATGCATTTTTTTTTTTTTTTTTTTTTTTTTTTTTTATACCACTCCGACAGTCGTTTATTGCAACCGCGATATTGTGTGCTAGGAAAGCGCCAAGCGAGCTCTGGATTTCAACCCCTGTAACATTCTCTGTCCTCTTCTGCCCCTTTGTCTCCTCTATCTGTCCTTTTGCGATTATCTCTGTCTGTCTCTTTCTCTCTCTCTCTCTCTCTCTCTCTCTCTCTCTCTCTCTCTCTCTCTCTC
>JACEOJ010000093.1:302808-329255 GCA_013761285.1 Campoletis sonorensis
CTCTCTCTCTCTCTCTCTCTCTCTCTCTCTCTCTCTCTCTCTCTCTCCCTCCCTCCCTCCCTCCCTCTCTTCTTCTCTAGACCTCCCTCTCCCTCTTTTCTCCTCTTTCAACACCAGAAAGAAGGCTATCAAACTCGTTAAAACTTTCGTTATGCCACGGATTTCGAATTAACGTGGCGAGGTTGGCGGATTGAACGAAAAAGGGTAGCAAAAAGGGTCGGAAAAAGCGCTCACGCAGTGCATTGAAGGTTTTTCACTAAAGCCATCATTGCCGTCTATATTTTTACATATTTGTTTCTTTTTTATATGAGCTAGTTCGCTGCTTGAAAGGAACCCATAAACATTGCGAGGAAATACCAAATAAATCAGTTCTGACAATACGGAACAAGCCCCAACTTTCTTACACGGTACTCGCGAACAAAAGTCAATCTTCCCTCTGAACTTTCGCACACAATTTTTCTTATTCCATTTTTTTTTCACTCTTCATTATTTTTCTTCGCGAGAAAGGCCCTTTAAAGTTAACCTAAGAGTTAATCGCGAGTTAGTTCAATGCCGACGTTTTAACTTATCTCATTCCTTCGCTAAAGTTTCTTAATGCACATTTTATGAAAAGAAAAATTATCCTAGTGTTTCTTTTTTTTTAATCTCGAAATCGGATAAAATTATAGGCTACTGCTTTATTGGAAAATGCTTCGTACATTTTGAAAAATATTCATTTGTATTGTAGTTCTCATTGAAAATTCAAGTCAAGCATTCGTAAATTTACCGTTCTATGAACATTTTCACGGTTCTTTATCTCTTGATTGCCTGGACTCGAAAAAATAAAAAATCTTTATGCGTTCATTAATTATTCATCCATAGCCATAAAAGAGGCAATGACAACGAAATTTGTATACTTGAGATTAATGGATTAGCAAAATCCCACGTAGAGTCGAAATCTAGAGCACATCCATGTGCACGTAACCTCGAACCCGGGCCATAACTCCAACTAGATTCACGCCCGGGTTCGCAGATTCACGACTTTGCCAGAGGCCGCAACGTCGTCCAATTAGTCGTAGTCCGCGAGAGCCTTCACCCGCCCCTGCATTTCTACGTGTGTTCTACTGGCTCCCGTCAGGCCCGGAAATTACAATGCACTACTGTGCTGGACATGCACGTAGCATGTGAGACGAGAGAGGGTTGCATAAAAAGCTGTGTATGGCCTATTGTTTCCCCCTATCCTACATTTTCCACATTATTCTGGCTCCATCACTTTTGCGATATACATTTTCCATCACTGAAATTTCCTCAGCACAAGATTACACGACAAATTTTGCGCGCACCCAAAATTTGCTAAAAATCATTCATCATTGCTACGATGTAAACAAAAAAAAGCATTATTTGGCTCACAGTTTATTTCGGATTTTTTTCACACGCACCTTAATGATTATTTTTACAGAAAAATCGTCAACATAAACTATTAATGTTAATTACTTTTCGTGTGGAAACATAAATCATTATTGTTGAATGCGCAGAGGTTGCAATTAATTCTACTTACCTATTTATTTCCTCTTTTCATTCTAATGAAAAAAACATTGATGCAAATATCATGATAACATTGAAAAAAAAAAAAAATTCGATAAATTGTCAATAACATGTGTGCTTATTATTTCTGTTTCAGAATCTGAAAAATCAAATCATGACGACAAATCTCTGGGTTGAACAGGTGAGTGAAACGGTTTCGTGTACTAAGGTGTGAATTCATTGTGTTGTCCATTTTTTCAATTTTGTCTAAAAATCGTGACACTACAGTCCGATAACATTTTTTCTTTGTAATTGGGTGAGCGAAAAAAATTTGGAATAAAAATTGAAGTATCGTTAAAAAATTGTGTGTAAAATTAAAACACTGCGCGGATACTACATGTTATTTTGGCAACGGTTATCGCTCGTGTTCATTAAAGAGGATGAACGAAAGAAGGGCAAACGAGATGACACAATGGAACATTGCATCGTCCCATTATGTCGGACCTCACTCGTTAAGTGCAACTGCAAATTTCATTGCACGGTAAATGCACTTGCGTGCAGGCACACTCGTAAACGTTTGTGTTTCGTTGACTAGTACTTCTATATTCACGAGTTGGTTTTTTTTTCTCTTCTTTGTTTGTTTTCAGTAGCGCAGATGGAAAAAAAACCGCATACATAAACATTTTTGTGTCAAAACAAATTTCAAAAACTCAAAGAAAAAAATGTCAGCACTGAAATAACACCAAGTAGTACAACAAAGCAATGAAGCCCAGAACATTTGTTTAAAAAAACGGCTCCATGATAAAGTTTTTTTTTTTAAATCCATTATTAAAAAATACCGAACTAATTGTTGAATAATTTAATCGAGAGGTCCTGTTGGAACTATAGTATGTTAAGAATTCAAACGTCTCCCGTTCAACTGCATGCCTATATTTGTATACGTTTACGCATGCAACGAAAAGCGCTAGGCGTAATAGAAAATAAAGAGTCGACATGTAAATGGCTATGCGACGACTTTTCCCTAGCGTTGAGATGAGAATGTTCAAGGATAATTACCTCGAACCAATTAAGGAAGGTAGTAGTAGGATTTACCTTAAATGAGAAGCTTATGGAGTGAAAAAAATATGGTGTTCACTTAAAGTTACGGTGTGTTCATGATTCTTTGTCCTCCAATCGTTTGATTTCACCTGCAGAGTAAGAAAAAAGTGTTCTTTTGCAGTTACGAAGTACACGATTTTTTGTTCTTCAATCGTTTCATTTCGCTTACGTTTTCATAAGATATAAAAATGTTCACCTTTTCATCATATTCCTAAATGTTAACGACAACTTTGAGTTTTTTCCATTCTATTATTCCTTCTTTCTTGTTAATCCTTCAGAGTTTTGCTGCAAATTTTAAATGAAACTACTCAAACAACATCAATGCCTCGCTTTGTCATAGTTTACCTTCGGCTTTTGATTCTTGGTACTTGCAAGCGAGCCACGTAACAACGAGGGATCCACGAGGGTTGTAATGGGTTAACGACAGGGGGGTGTGTGTCAGTTTGGTTCTCTACTGAGGCTTCTATTTACTCTTGTCTTGCTGGGCTTCCGGGTGTTGACGATATTCGTAAATAAATCATGTGTGCATAGTTGCAGCAAACATATATTTATAGTGAAAATAATGGATTAAATAAACAAATTGCCAACAATAACTGCAATAGCATTGATAACAGTATAAAATTTATCATTTGATCATGTAATTATCTTGAAGATTGTAAAATAAAACTATACAGATTACAAGATCTTATAAGATTTTCTAATATCAGAATTTTAATTTTCACATCAAATCGATGTCGTTTTTCATTTATGTCATTTTACTAAGCGTCTCAATGATCATCAATATTCATTTAAAAAAAGTTGTCGACATGTTTTCGCGTTTTTGCTTTAGTAGCTAAAATTCGATAGAAGCAGAAGACTCAAATTTCAAAAATAATTGATCGAGATGGTGACCTGTTTTTCTGCATTTCGCCATTATAATTTATCGACTTTGAGACATCCAATAAAAACTCTTCAGACACCTATGTGTACACGTATGAAGCTACCCATAAATATTGAACATACATACCGTTGTACAAAATGATTCTCATTCTCAGTGACGTCCCATTTGTTTAACCCGATATCAACTGATTGGAAATCGATTACGATGTAGTAGCGAAGTAGCTTTACCGTGTTATACATCAAATCGATTGTTATAATGCAAAGAAAATCTAGTGCTCACAAGACTGTTATCAACGTTCTTCCAGTCGACTGTTATCCCATTGACTCTCCATTCCTGCTCTTCTACGAGACTCGTGAGCCCCGGATTTTCAAGTGAATTTAATGAATATCACTTGTCGATTTTACATATCCTACGTTCATATATCACGTACGGTCCAATTACTTCGTTAGAATAATGTTTGAATCTGTGTTTAAGGTGTGTTCAAAAAAAAGTTGCGTTTACATTGAAAATATGATCGGAAAAAATGTTAACGTTCTCACGGATTTTCCAGTAAGTGATGCTCCATTGGAACCTTGTTCGAGACTTACTTGTTCGATTACTTTTTTCAGTACCAAATGAAGCCAGTTGATTGCTGCTTATCAATGCCTTTTTTCTGAGGGTCTGTAATAATCTAATTTCATTAGATTGAGGGGGTCATTATCCCCTAAACGAGAATCTTATACAAATGATTGACTCACTAATACATTTGTTTGATCGTTAATTTATATGAGGTATTTTTTTTCCTTTCGTTTGTAACGATCATAGGCATCTGAAGATTTGATGATTGAAATCACATGAAATCATGTTTCTTCTAATAATATTTTTGGGCCCCATTTTGCCCATCTGTTGATAATGCTTGGCGACTTCACTTAGTAACATTATTTTGCCGTACATTGAGGAGAAAAATTGTCGATGCAATAGCAATCTTTCGCATAAATGATATTTTCTGTCAAAACATCGATAAAAATAATAATTAGTTGGATATTCGGATATCCAATAATATCCACCGTTTCCCAATTTGACTCAGTCTGAAGTTTAATGTTTTAATGTTTAGATTTGCAGATCATTGTACATCTAAACGTTTATTTAAGATTTTAATTATAGCTTGCGATGTTTATTATTTTTCTAAGCTTTTCCGAAAATCGATTTATTCGGATTTTTGTGATCGCAAATTATACTTTTATGACACGAATATATTCTATTTCACTGGAATAATTTTATTTTTGGCTTAGCAATTTGCTGGTTCTATCTTCCTGATCTTCCGCCGCCGTATTCGCATCTGTTCTGAATATTTGATGTTTCTATGTAGGAGAAATATTTCTCGAAACTAGTAAAACCGACTTTGAGTAACTGAGTTAGCCTGATGATGACACGTGTGCCACTGTAACTGAGTGATAACTACTGAAACACCGTATTGTTTCTCTTCTACAGTGAAGACACGAGCAGTACACCGAACTAGTTGTTTCAAGTATACTGTTGAATTTTGTGTATGCATAAATTGGAAATTTGTGGCTGACGTGAGCCTACAAGTTTGAAATTTATACTAAAATGACAGATATTTCGTCGAAGAGAGAAAAAAAATTGATACATGTTCCATGCTAATGTGCTCAAAAGTGTGTCAAGACAGTTGAGAAACAACTTTGACAAAGAAGCAAGAAATGGAGAACATATTTCAGAGAGTAGGATAAAAATGGGGATGAGCTCGAGGAAACGAAGTGAAATGTCAAAAATGCTCATTTTATTTATTTTTCGTGAAAAATGATCTATATGGATATAGAGATTTGTGGGTATAGTTGACCCGATTGCACAGTTTCCAGGGACGAATGAGATCAGATTAAAGTTTTCCGGTCTCGTTCACTTGGGTATATAAGAGAAAAAGAATCGTAGGGGTTTTTTGAATTGGGGACAGTTCTTGGCACGCTATCCTAAAGGGGATAAAGCATCCCCCGACTCCAGTCTCGTGCTAGACGGCTCTAAAGAGCAAAACCGATTATCAGATACTATCGGGTGTCTAATATTCGATACACCCAGAGCCAAAGGGAATGATGCACATTCTAAGGACGCATTAACAAATTCTATACAGAAATTAACATTGATTGTGTATCGAGTTTTATGTGTCAATATAAAACAGTATGAAAAAAAATAAGTATGAGATTTTAATAATATCTCCAAAGTACAAGTAATGAAAAAGTTTTTTGCATCGACAAAAATCAGTGAAGCTATATGAATTGATTTCTATTTTTTTATTTTACGTTTTCATGCAGCTCAAAATACTTTATTAGAATTTTACGGATCTGTATTTTATGGGAAAAGTTGCTGACCCGACGTTTGCAGACTTTGCAAGTTTTTCACTTTGGATGGTTCACCGAACTCCTGGCTGGCACTTCAAACGGTGACAAAATTTTGACGTCGCATTCTCGCCCGCTTTCACTGGGCTGTATAAATCGACAAGCATGCAGACACGATTTTCCACTTCGATATTTTTTCGGATTTTCGTTCGTACTGGAGATTTACCTGCACCGATCTTGGCGGAAAAATGTTAAAATCTTGTAACTTTGTACACACATGTGTATGCGCGCAGATGAAGTTTCAATACGTGAAACACTCCGTGCTAGAATAGATGTGCACGAATACGTGGATGTCGTTGCGGCTGAAAGAATTTCCCTCGTGTCGATGGGTACACATGAGCGAGCAAAGAGCCGCATCAATTTATTTCCTTGCATCTCCCAGCGGAGGCAAAAAGAGACGACAGCCGAGGATGGGAAACGATTCGCTTTTCTCGCACGAATCGTCCCACTGAAAAGATCTGGGTAACGTCGTTTCTTCGAGAGGATTCTTTTCAGTGCGAATATATTTATAGATATATTAGAGACCCGATGTGGGTGGGGCCAGAATATAGAATAAGAGTCTACGTTTCTAAAACAACGACGGTATAGCAGAAAAAATCAGTGATCAGAATTTTTTCATTCTATCTCTTCCAAATGTTTTTCGATCTCTCATAAAAATGTTAGCCTATGTAAACATTTCCTTGAGAAGCTCTTCTCCATCACGACTGCATCAACATTTGGACTTTTTAGTTATTGATGCCGTCGCACTCAATGGCCCCGAGGTTGAAAATCGTTTTTATTGTGACGTCATTTATCCTTCCGCTGTCCTGATGATAACTTTTCCTTTTCCGACGATTCCGAACGATATTTCTAATTCTGTAAATCATAAATCAACGTTCAGAATAAACAAAATTCGTTGTGTTCATTTTTCTTCTTTTTTTTCAATTGTTTCAAGTCGTGGTACGACTACAAACTGCGCTGGGAGCCCAAAGAGTATGGCGGTGTACACATGTTGCACGTACCGTCCGATCACATCTGGCGACCGGACATAGTGCTGTACAATAAGTGAGTACGATTTAAAAAGTAACATAAAATAAATTAACTCATACGTGAAATGACATTTCTATTAATTATTATGTCGATTGACGTAGTGACAAAGCATGCTGTCAACAGAGGCGTTAACTTATCGGACACTATTTTACCAATTGCTAATAAATCAAGATCATCTTTCGAAGATCTAATTAACCATGAATCCAAAAATGAATGGACATCTGTTTTATGGATAGGATTTTCTGATGGATATTTGAGGTAAAAAAGTTTCCGAAAAAAAAAAAAAAGCAAACGCCAGCTGAAAAAGATGTCTATTTGTATTCGTATTATTGAGTATTGATTTAGACACGAAATATTTGGAAACGCGCGTGTTCTCTCCTCGTTATACCAGCAACAAGAGCGATAAGCCCTCACTAAATACATTTTTTTAAATAAAAAGAATAAACATTCCTTTTATATATGAGCTTGCGTAAAATTTTTGTAGTACGACGAAACGTGAAACTTCGTTTTGCGCATAGACGGTACATATAGAGTTTAATGGATTCATATCGCATGAAAAATGGGCGCTGCGGCGAGTAATTTTTCGTCGGTTTCGTGAATAAATAAGTCTATCGTATTGTAATAAGCTATCCCAGATCGTGTAATTAAGAAAATTGTGTATTATTATTAAAAATATACGTCGAGAAATCTACGATGGAGCCTAAAGGTTCTTAATTCAAATAAATGTCAATAAAATAAATAAAAATATCTAAATCAATTATAAATAAAAACGTTCAATAATATCAACATATCAATCGAGCCGTAGGCGAACAGTTATTGACTCAAATTCATTTTATTTACGCTGGAAATATTTCTAGTTCATTCCAACAAAGTTTTAGGTCAAATAAAACAAACAATCATTGTTTTTCTTGTATACACTTGAGTATTGTTTTATCATAGACCGAAAGAGACAAAAACCAATTCGTATGGGTCCTGAATTCGTATGTGCATTTTGAAAAAAAAAAACAAACAAATTTATAATCCTTTTTGAATATCTTTTGCAGATAATCCTGCGATTTGTGCTTAGTGAATAGCAAATTTTGTTTTCCCAACGCTATTATTGTAGTTCGCAAAAACTCTGTATTATGGAATATTCGATCGAAGTGGATGAAAAAGTCCAGTAAATATAAAAGAACGCACAAAACAATCAATCCAAACAGTAGAACAACATCGTAAATTTGCCATTCCAATGCCGTAATGTATATTAGATAAACGCGTACCTTTAAGATTTATGTATAATACGGAGAACTTTGCTATCATATCGATCAGTAATTTCACCGTTAAAATGAGTTGCTACCCCAGTAAGCGAGAGCATTTTTAATAGCTTTTTGATAGGCCCCAGGAGAATGAACGACTCACGATTCGCTATCCTGACAAAAACGTTATGGCCACGCCCTGGTACGTCATAAAGTAATGTAGAGTATTCCATGCAGGGTCGTCTGATGTTAATTCTCATATATTTTTTTTTTATCGCCGATCTCAATTCAGAAGGATTTTGAAAAAAATCACAAGCCTCGAACGTTGTTGATTTTATTTCTTTGTATAAATTTTTTTTAAATATTCGAAAAATTGCCGTTGGCAAGGATGAATGCCGAATAAACTGGGCATGGTTAGCCCCTTTATAAAAATTGGAAACACCGGGTAGAGCTTCGATTAAACTACGCTCTCGACGTTCGTTTGCAATGAATATCCCTAGACAGAGAAGGAGTCATAGAAAAAAGAAAAGAAGGAGAGAGACAGAGAGAGAGAGGGAGAGAGAGAGAGAGAGAGATAGTGATAGAATAAGAGTGAAAAAAAGAAAACAGAGTTACACAGCATAGAGCTCTCGGATAGTAAACGAGGAAACGGCTCCACCATATACCCACGCGAAAGCTCATGTAGCGCTTTTCATTCGCACTCGATGATCGCTAAACTTTTTTCCTCAATTCTGTCTGGCTCCCGTTAATCACAGCGACGTTGTTGGCAAATTCATCCCATAAAAATACAGCATATACACGCATATATGTGGATACGATATCACCGTATATGTATAGCTATGTATAAGTTGAATGTCAACAAACAAAAGGGCGTTCTCTCGACCGTTCAACAGTTAATCTGACGTCACTTCAACTTACACGTTCCCACGCTCGAGCATGTATACATAATCTTCGTAATTACGTTTATGCATTCTGTATGTACTCAGCACATGCAAATGACATGTGAAACGTTTCGACAAAATACGGTAACATGTTGTTCTATTGAATTTTCACGCAATAGTCATTCGAATTTTGATTTATTAATACACTGTGTGGTCCTCAGTTTATATATCATTCGAAGAAAGAATAATACTAAGTGATAAATTTACCGGTATGTAAAGTTAGTACCGAATGATTACTGATTGCATTTTTTTGTCATTCATTTCATATGAATAACTTCGTTTTTTATTTTTTATTTTTATTCAAGCCTGGTGGCTATTTGTCTGATGGGAAGAATTGGAATTGATGGAAACGTTAATAACACAAATTTATAGTGAGAACAAATGTTCAAAACTATTCTGTAGAAATCACATTTCGCATAAAACCGATGTCCTTCGATAGTTGTGATAATGTGACAGAAACGAAGTAAATTTATCTTCATTTGGAGGACATCCATTTGATCAAGAACTATTTGGACTTCTGGTCAGAAGATGAATGACTCAACCATAAGTGCTAGGGCTTCGGATATATCCCCATGAGCACCTGTAATTTTTCTTTTGTTAGCTTCTTCTTTCTTCTTTGCTGGGGTTGTTGTGCAGTTGCTCTTAACCGCGCGTTCAAAGGAAAATATCTTATCTTTAAATGTTCGGAGTTGAGTAAATAATATACAAAACGTTTTATAAAGTCGCGTGAAATTGACTCATGACGAAAGCCCATCCTACCGTGAATGATTACTCTTTTTCTAAACGAGATACTGTTCAATACAACAAAAGAAATTCCATCGAAAGTGACAAAAGCAAAATTGTAATTTGATGCAAAAAGCTTCCACGTTGATTGGTTTCGAATAATATCCAATGTGTTCAGTAAACTACAATTGCATGGAATATCAAAAAGCATACAAATGTTTGTCTAAATTTATCAGTTAATAAGTGGTGCTGAGTTTCACGAGAAACACTCATTTTAATGTTAATGAAGACAAAAGAAATCTAATATAAATACATTTTTGTGAGAGGAAATGGTCGAAATGTATGATATTTTCTTCTTCTATTGGACATTTATTCCCTTCATTAAAGTCGTCGCAACGAATCCTTACAGATTTTCCATTTCTTCTTAATTTAGATGTTTGTGTAATTCACTCACACAATTTTTAACCCGATGAAATATGAACTATCTCTATAGTTGGTCTCACTATAGTGAGAAGTATACTTTTTCTGTATTCATTCCGTAATTATGATTATTTCTATACTTATACTTTCAACAAATTGGTACAACCTTTCTTGACGTGCAAGATAAGCATGGAATGAAAGAGGATTTTTGATCCCTCTAATGAGATTGACAATTAAGCTGGTGAATCTGCACAGTCCAACGCGACTTTCAACATGATGTGCAAACATTTTGAGCCGGCCGTGTATAACGGTGACACGGGAAAATTCACGTTACCGGAATGGAACCACATTTGCCACCCACTACTTTTGCTCTATGTCTACACAGATACCGTAGAAAGGATCTGTATATATGTACATATATATATATATATATATATATGTAATGAAAGCAGTCTTGTTTGCAATCGATGGAGGCACATGCGTGTAAACAACAAACCCGGTGGTGGCGTGATGAGCCCAATGGTCGAACAACTGTCCAAATAACGATATGCAAACGCATGCTCTTCATCTGATGTACACATATCCACCTTCTAAGTCTCTTCAATTTCAACCTGAACTGGCTATCTCCCGATCATCTATTTTTTCATCCAATACAACCATACGAGTGCACAGAAATCGACAAATTTGTCAATTAATAAAATTGTGCACAATTAAAGATGTCCACAATCATATTTAGTTTCGAGTGACTTCAGAAATTTTCTTTGTCCATGAGGTTCGCAACTTTTGTAACAATAGTTTAGTGCTGCTGCGCGGGATCCCTCCGTTGTTTTTCCCCTGCGTTTTCCATCTGAGAAATTTCACTGCCCATATCTTTCATATTAGCGGGATATGATCGTGGCTTAGAACTACATGACAATGTTGTTGAGATTATCTTGCTGTATATATAGAGGAGCGAAACAAAGGAAAGAGATCACATAATGTTGCGCAAGACTAGTGACGAGGATTGAGCAATCAGTGGTCGTTCTGGTCCACTTCAGTAAATTCTCATCTTGGCGAAACCTTATACTAGTAGACGAATCGGATGAGACTCTCATACTGGTATTTTGTCGTCTGCTTTTCGTAATTGGTATTTCACAGACTAAAGTTTGTTCGTATTCGCGAGTGTGCATATATACATTCTGTTCATTACGAATAAACTTCAATCTGTGAGTATCTACCAGTATATTTGTCCGTGTGTGTATGTCTATGATGTGAAGGTTATCTCGATATCATCCCAGCACAAACGACTACTGATGAACGTGCTCGACGAATAAAAAGTTTTCATTGAGACGGAGTCCTGGAGTTGCTGAAAAGACTCGATCCAATTTGTACGAAATCATGAAACACGTTACCATTTTATTTCGTAAAACAGATTGAAATATTTTTCTAGTTACAATCGCAGTGAAAAATGTTTTTAATTGAATTTTTTCTACGTAAAACTTGTATAACAAGCGCTGGTCGCTCGATGAGAGCATATTAGTTTCAATTATTCAAACTATTTCGAAATATTTATCGTGACTATCGAACTTTTTTTGTGCTCAGTCAAAACTCTTATAAGAATACCGATGATTGATTCTCGAATAATTAAATGAAAAATAATGTTTTCAGAACATTTTTCAACTTTTTCATTGAATAGGAATTAATTTGACGTAGTCAGTTGAAATTTGAGTTCTTATCCCATTTGAAAGGTTCGAATGATTAATCGTTTCAATAGAAATATGATGAAAAGCTCACAGCTGATGGATTAATGAAAAGAGATTTTGAAGAATTACAGATCGTGTTCTCTTCTTTAATTGAATATTAACGATACCATTACTTCACCTTCTTGATAGTTTTCATTTGTATAATTATGATTTTCAGAAATTCAGACATGGGTTCAGTGTAATTTAAAAATAAACAATAGTTGAGCATCGCTATTGTTGTATTATTCAGCTCGAATTTTCGAAAACATAGCAGCAGTTTGATATCAATTTGTATTAAAAGAAAAATTGCGTTCAGAAATCGCAAAACACAATCCTTCTGGCGATAAAATACCAAATTTAACACGTTACGTCATGAGATAGATGACGTAAATCGGTTCCACTTTGTGACTTTATTTACGTTCATGTATAAATGCCTTGGTGCTTTAGTTCATCGATTTCTCACGTCTCTACGAATAACTAAGTTACTTTGTCAATTCTCGCGGAACATAACATGACGTCGCTGTCGTTACATATAGAGTGCTATGTTTGTTACACTATGAATGAATTATAGTTCACGCAAGTTTACTCCAGCATCATAATCATACAAATACTTCATGTGTGTTTGTAGATGCGAGTATATGCGCACAAATATAATGTAACTGTATATAGTATATGACGAATGAGGATTTATACCATGTGTTTCCCAAACGAGACCCCCGCTGAAACGTACCAAAGGTCTGGCGTTCAGCCACCGACCACCTATCCTTGGTGATGGCAGAAACGTAACTCTCCGCGCATAAGTCATGTACACGCATTCACGTCTAGAGCGCCTTTCCATAACTTTCGTTCGACACTATTAAATTTCACAAACGAATAAACAATTCGCTTCGTGACGTTTTCCTTCTCTCTCATGTTGAAACGTAAACAAGCCAGCTATCGAGGTTCTAATGAAAAGGTATTTAGCATTGACTGAAATTTCTCAGAAAACAAAGCCTTCAGCTACGTTTTATTCGAAAAAATAGTTATTCTAATTGAAAATTGTAGGACTTTGGTAAATGAATAACGCATTTGTTTTTTCATTTATTCAAAGATAATTTATTTTTTGAACCATCATTTTTGTATCACAATTTGTTGATTTATCCTGGGGTTCGATATATTTTTCGTTCAGGAAATCGTTCACGTGATCCGAAGACTTGAATTTTTTTTATCACTGTGGGCCGCCGTTTTTCACGGCTTATGTAATATGCGTGAAAAAGAAAGATTGGGGCTTAGGAGAAGCTTTCGAGCAATGACAGGTACACAAGTCACGTGCAATCCGAATTTCGATGGAGACAATCGAGCCCGGAGAGCCGCCAGTGAGGCTCTGCTATGCATACCTGCGCAAACTCCTATTCCATGCATTCTCTCGTCGTCTCTATCCATCTCTCTCTCTCTCTCCCTCTTTCTCTTTCTCTCTCTCTCTCTCTCTCTCTCTCTCTCTCTCTCTCTCTCTCTCTCTCTCTCTCTCTCTCTCTGAGTATTTGGATGAAATTCGGTCGGAGGTACTCCTCAATCACGGAATCACTCTCCAGAGCCTGAGATATTAATATACGATGAGGTCCTATCGTGCCTATACGTCGTTGAAACCTGCGACTCCTCTTACATTCTCTAAGTTCTCAGACATTACAGTTGTACGTTCAACAACGACATCCAAATTACCAATTTAAGATTAGACATATCCCAACTTTTTCGCGTTCCTTCTGTACTGCCTGATGATAAACTTGAAAGTTTTTCAAAAATTTCTATTCAAGAAGGAAAAGAAATTTCGAGACCCCTTGTGAAATGTCCTTTAGCAACGATTGTCTGAACTCGTATTGAAGCTTGTCCCAATTTATCGAGAATGGAAAAGGAAGAAAAAAACACTGTTGTTTAGTTATATTGAGTTTTTTTTTTTAAATTCTGTCTTTGAAAAATCAAAGACAAAGTAAAAAAAGAAAAGGATCAGTGCATTGTGCTAGTTACCTCGTGCTTCCCAAGTCATCCCATCGAAATAAGGCACCCTATGTATAAATGAGCCAAATTGGCAAGTGGAGAGGACTCTTCTCGCCCGCATACCGTCGATTAAACGGCATCGAGAGTTCCGCTTACCTTTGGGAGTCACATCTGACGACCTCTTTCCAGACTGTGCGGTGGCGAAGACGATTAAGGCGGCTCATTAGATTTTGAAGCCAATCCCGTCAAGAGAAGGCCGCGGGACTTGCTTAAACCCTCGATCACGAGGGGGTCTGAACTGCTCCGACGACTCCTCTAATTAATCGAGTCCTCGGTGTAAACGAAGGCTCACGACTACGATCATACCGATCAAAGTCTTTCCATCCTGAAAAAAATCGAACGGAAACATAGGAAATCTGGTCTGTTCATTATTGATAAAATAATTTCGAATAGCGATTGGCAGGTTAATTTGAAAGATTCTCAGTATAATATACTTCCTGTGGCCAACGTTTGCATGGAGAAAAACTAAAATAACCAATTAATCTTCAATAATTGTATTCGACAAAGATTATTCGAAAATCTAGTATTAATACTCGAATTTCTGTACGTCAATAATTAACATTACCATGAACATCATCACGAAATATATGAGAAGTTCTAATGAGATGACGTCATGGAGGAACCGAAAATTCTTTCACTACCGAGTTCTACACCAGCTTCGAATTCATGTCTCATGGCTGAAGCTTTCTGCACATATTTCACAACGTCTTTTGCGCTTCGTGATACATATTCATAAGCTGACATGGCTGAATTTCAAAAATCTTTCCTAACGATAGGTCAAGCGAGCATAAAGGCAAAAATCAATTCATATGCTGTTCGTTCGGAACGTTGTGATTTATATTTTGACCATTCAAATGCGAGTTGCTCGAGCTGTCAATCTCTCTTGGGTAAACAACGTCGAGCTTCGAGAAGTTTCTGAAATGACGCCCAATATTGCGCTATCTTTTCGAAGGTCAAAAGGGTAAAGTCCGACACGTAACATAGTGCCCAACAAGCCTGCTGACTCTCTCAAATCTCAGCGGTCTGATATCCACCTTCTGCTACACCGAAACTATCGTACAATCTAGAAAGTTTCCGGTGGTCACCTAAATCGTTAACCGCTGCCTGATCCCAACAGATCCTCAACTGTCAACCTTTAAGGCCGCTAATACTAGTTTCTCTCCGTTTTGAATGAGCTCACTCTAGGGTACCAAAAAATAATCATCCTTGTACAGAACGTTTTTAATATTCCCTTTGATGCTCATATAGAGAGCTTCCAACCCTACTCAAAAGCTTATCCTGCAGGAGAGCTGATAGAAAACGCGTCGAAAAAAAACTCTCAACCGAGGGGTCGAGCGTTGCACAATAAAGCAGGGGAAAGTTTAACCAAAACGAAAAATATGCCCCGTGAATTCTCATAAGGCCAATGTTCATCCTCACACATCATTTTCGTTATCACCAATATTGTTTACCCAGATCCGTGCATTCAAGCACTCTCATTTGGCACGTAAAAAAACCGCTTCCACACTTGGTCACTGCTTTGACCATTCTGGTAGTGTCGAGAGACTGGGAATTCCAAAAAATATACACAAAAAGTGAAAAAAAAAGTACCGGTTATGACCAACGATTCTGAAACCACCACAAAATCCAGAGATAACCCAGGAATTGGAAGTGCGAGGTAAAACGGAAAATCCATAGGGAAAAAATCCTGTTCGCTGTTATTGACATTGTCAGGTTCACCAGTGCTATCCCAATGTATCCATACCATACCACGTTACTTGCAGCCAACCAAATGAAAATTCTCACAGTCAGTGGTTTCCATGTCAACTCCTCAAATCAACGGGCTTTTTTTCGTCAATAACTCTCGCTCTGCAATTGATACGACGAGAAATGGGCTTGGAAGTTACAATCGCAATGGCTGGAATCCATAATCTTATGAGCATACCATGATAAGCCTCACGAAGTGTCTTGAAACAATAAAAAAATTGATTTTCGATCATAATGAAATGCTGATAAAGCGTAATACGTTCGTAAAGTCATTTTGACAAAACAACGAAGCTTCCAACGATGAGTCTACCAAACGCAATGTTTTTGTTGAACGAGATAATCGAGCTTCACATCATTCACATCATTGGCCACGGTTACGCTCCATTTTGGCGTAGATTCATTGAATCGGCCTAACCTCAAAATATAACATTGATCGAGGGCTCTCCGGTGCCCATTACTGCCGAGATACAGTCAAGAAAATTCATCTCGCCAAGGATCCGCTCGAAGAGTTACTTGAAAGCGTCTCTAAAGAATGAAAAGATGGGGAAGGGTGGAAGGCAGTTGTGCAAGCTCCGAGTTTCGCGGATGTACTCCCAGTCACATTTGCCGAGTGCATTGGAATTTCCGCCCGCTAAGCCTTTTCTAAGGGCTCACGTGAGCGACCAAATGGATGGTGGGTAGGCAAAAGGAGGCGAGAAGAGACAGCAACCTCTGGACAAAGGGGCTCGAGAACTGTGTCTTTCGTGACTGAAGCAAGAAACCCGCTGGTGATGTGTATAACTTGGAATTGGAGTATGGCGTGTGTATGTGTACGTATGCGCGACCTTTGGATATCTTTACACATAGCAATAATGTGCTGGTGTAAAAACCTAGTTGAATATACGCCGCAGTGTTGAAGAGAATTCAGTGATAGAGGTTGGGCGTCTTATATAGGATTGAGGTCCATTGTGCTACCATGGAAGGCACTCTTTGCTAATTCAGCCCCTTTCCTACCTTCTCATTTTTCCTCCACTTTCTTGATCCTCCAACTGCAGCGTCAGATTTTTTTTCTCTTTCATTCAGCGACCGAGTTTTTCCGTAAATTGTAGCGTATAAGTCATAAATCAACAGCTCTGATGGCATTCGCCAGAGGGTTGGAATTATGAGTGCAACACCACCAGAATAGGAAAGATTTCTCACTCAATATATCAGAACAATAACCTTAGAACTACAATCAGATGGAATGTTGGCCCTGTTTGTATTCCATTAATCAATATAGATGCTAACGACATTATCAATTCTCTTGTGTTTTGCTTGCTGAACTCCTTTCGTAATCATGTAGAGCAATGATGGGGACTCGAGGGTGGGACTGTATTTGAAACGATATCCTGAGAATGGCACGTGTGGATGTGAAAACTTTACGTTTTTTCTTCCTGATCGTCGTCAAGGAAGTGCTCACTTCGTTGAGGTCCACTAAAGTCCCTAGAGATTGCTAGGTTGTCGATAGAAGCTTGCAAAAGTTCACAAGAGATACTCGCGAGTATACTATCTACGAACGATGTCCGTACAGATTCGAATCCTCGTGTAAGGCAGAATCTTGTAGATACTTCGTGAGGAAAGTTCCTCCAAAGTACTTGATAGATCCGCCGGGCGTTAACCGAATGCCCGGTTGGCCTCGTCTACCCTCGCCAAATAATTGATGAACTTCGCGTGGCTAGAGCCGAACCCTTAATCCAGTGGGTGCCAGCACGCGATTTTTTCCACAATTATTTTATATATATATATACAACGAGCACGCGTGTCAGTAAACTACGATGACGTTGTAACCATATCCATATTTTGGAACTTTGTGATATCATTAGGTATCTATGATTGATATCCATATCATAGAAACAAACGGCTTCTTTCGCTCTTCTCCCCTATTCTCACATTCAAAGGAAATTATTACGCAAAAATTATTTTTCACGAGCCTGCTTCTAAATCGAAGCGTGTGCCTCGGTTCCACGTTTTTTGCTAAATTTCCGAGGAAGGTGAAACAGTTGAATCATATAAGGCAGCATTATGGTGAATCAATGAAAGGGTACGACGAAGCCTATCGCGAATCACAGAAAGTGAATCAGGCGCTAGCCTCGTTTAACTGTTACGAGCGAAACCGCCCCAACAAATCGTTTGACCCAACACGTACGTAACTACTATCTCCGTGAAAATTGATCACCTCCACCCTCCCTTGACTTGCTTTTTTTTTTCGTATATCTCGATTCTCCAGCACCCAGCTCGTAGATACGGGCAAGAAAAGTAACCCCTTACTGTCTTCTTCATGATATATATGCCCTGGCTCTTTCGCCTAGGGTTCCCGTTGCGCTTCTTATTTCTGACCAAGCTGCGAAGAAAATAAATAGGTACCGATCGAGAATTGTGCTACCACGAAACCGCTTGTGGGAGCTTTAGCACGATGTGAAACTCGAAGAAAGATACTACGCGGAATCCCACTCTCAGGGGACAAAATAATCGAAGCTGTCTCTTGTAGGCCTTGCTCGAATTTTTCGAGGTTTCAAGTATCCAATTCCGGATATTCAATGATACTGAATTTCGTCAAGGAGTCGGTCGTAAAGGAAGATTGAAAAATACAGTACAATATTTCGTATACATTAACGCTGCACGATTTTATTTCGAAAAATCTAAGAGATTAAAATCTTAATGCTTTTATAGTGTCTTTGTATATATTTGATTTTTAGTTTCCTTGACAACAAATGTTCGAGAAATGCTCATTTTTCAACAAATAAATGTTTAAAATGGACTTTTTTCCATCCGCTCTTTCCTCTTGAAGAATTCGTAAATAATAGGGAGCATCCTGCTCTATAACGTCGGGAAGATAAACTTTTTACACGTAGTTCGTATTTGCGTATGCGGGCCACTTGTCTTCTACACTGCATTGTGTTTTCCTAACAAGTACCCGTAATACCCTTCACTTTTGAGGCTGATTAAGCTTTTAAAACGTCGGTCATTATTACCGCGACATACTAACGCTTTTGAGCTCATTGTTAGGGGCTTTCAAAAATATAATTCCGGTTGAAACTTTACATAGAACATAAGGAGTTGCGTGTTTTTTTCACCTCTGGAATGCGATTGGATTTAGGTTTGTTGGATCTAATGTTCATTCGTTTCTTCAACATTCCAACCCTATCGGGATAAATTAAATTGGATGATAACGCATTCGAAACGATCGTCTAAATTCCCTTGAATTCTACATATATTTCGGAATATATCGGCAATATATCGGAAAGACAACAATTCCCTTAATTGGAACATCCAATGAATCGAGGAATAATGAATCGTCTGTATTTCTCAAGTTTTCACCACTTAAACTATACTGTTTTCGAATCTCTCAGGGCAGTGATAGTCTGAGTTTGTTCGAAAAGCTACACAGCCTCAACGATATTTCGTTCACCGCAAAGGTGAACGAGGAAAAGAGGTTAAAGCATGATGCGGACGAGATGAAAAGCGAATTTGATAAAAACAGATATAGCGAGAAAGAGTGGGAAGTGAGAGAGACGATAAGAAGAAGAGAGCGACATATAGAAAGAGATTCAGAGAGATTGGAACTTTCTACAACTACGTTCCAACTGAAACGAAATATCTTTAGAAAATTAGTGGCCCTGTTATTCCTCGAGTAACGGTGGGTTTCGTGATCCATCCCAAGAGCCACGGTTCGCAGAAAAGTAAGGAATCAAACCCTCCTTCTATCCTTCACCTTTCAATCCTCTCGTAAATTCGATTTTCACGGAAACTCGTTTACCTGGCTGCTCTTCACTTACTGCATGGATATCGTCAGGTGCCTTAAAGCCCTTCTCTCAGCCAACTGATATACTTAAGTACGTACATTCGGACGAAGGCTACTCTGAGATAGAACGTAAAATTTCAAAACCCTACAAGTTTTATTCCCTTCTTTCGGCGAACAATTCCTGGATACTTTGGCCCCAAAATAATTATTGTTTTAGAAGTATCATTGTATGGTTTTTTTTTTTCATATTTGAGACGCCCGACTTTGTAAACTAGTTCAACTGTATCAAAAAGCGTGTGGAAGTCTCCATTAATGAAATTTGGTAAATTCTGATCCTTCTATAAAAGATTAATGCGATTGGCAACGAGGTACGTTTACGTTTTCACGCCGATTTTGGCAATAACACGCGATTCTTGGACTCTTTTGAACCGAATGAGAGTCTATTCTGTGCATTCTCTATTTTTTTATTCTAAGATAATACAATGCCAACAAAAGCTTCTCGTATTTCGTTTGACGTTGTTTTCCGCCGGTTACAGACTTTTCGAATCAAATCTCTACGGAACATACGAAAAATAAGGTTAGAGAAGGTTCCACAAAGAGCTTTAAAAAAAACAGAACGGTTTAGCCAGTTTTTAAAGCTGATGTTTTTCAGCAACTGCTCTGTGAAGGGAATAGCTGGGCATCAATAACGAATAACTGTAGATGGGAAAAAAGAAAAAATTGGTAGAAAAAAAATTTCATTTATCTTTTCGCTTCTTGATTTCATTTGTCTGTACAAACGTTTGTCTAAATTTTTTCGATCATCCTGTTTTCCTTGTTGTAACTTGATCTACAGCTGCGAACAGATAGAAAATAAAACGAATATCCATTTTTCCAAAGTTATTTTGCATTCTGAAATCACGTGTTCCTACATTTGCATGAATGATTTTTTTGATGAATTGTCAATATAATTAATTAACAACGAAGCAAAATTCGATGGGGCGCCATGAGTGTACGGAAAAATTGTTGATTTGAAGTGGATAACAAACAACAAAAAAAACAAATGACGCGTAATAGACCATAAAGAGCAGAAAATAGAGAAAAAAAACACATGGAGAGCCTGAAGTTTCATTGAAGACCAGAAACGTTCAAAATCTAAGAATGACGGTTAGTCTGCGAAATTCAAGCAGAGAGAAAAAGAAGTTCCGGATGATGAAGAAATAAAATAGAAGAAAAGATAACTCGGAACGGTTTTCTGCCCACATCCACTACATAAATTGCTGCATCCCTCGACGAAAAAAGTAGTCCATTGATCGAAGATGATTTATCATCGATTCACTAAGCTTTTCTTCGATGCTTTTCCTCTCTCTATTTCTCTCTCTCTCTCTCTCTCTCTACTTTTTTTCGTACCCGTTTTTTTCTTATCTGAGTACTCCCTTTGGAAAGATATCTCTTTTCGAAGCGATATTTCTAACGAAATTCAGCTGATCACATTTGGAAGAATTTTTCTTTCTTGCTTGTAGCTTTACGAATGTTTAATCGACAGATCTAAACTGTTGTGACATAAAATTCAGTAGGTGGAAATTTCACCATTTCCACATTCGAAGCAATTCGTAACATGGATCATTACCGTCAACTAGAATAAATGTATTGTCAAAATGTTTGAAAGGTTATTCGATCAAAATTTACCTTCGTCTTTTCTTTGAGGGCTCGCTGTTGACGAGAACCATTGTTTAATTTTATTCATTGTGTATTAAAATCCTTTTCAAAACATATCTGTGCTTTGACTGTCACAAACAAAAGACATTGCAACTGAATCTTATTTTTGATAAACTTCATAATTCACACGATATATTAGAGTTACGTCCTCGAGAGAATTATTCTAATGAGAATAGTTGTTATAGTGAAAAGTTCTTCGTATTCGAAAAATCAAATGTCAAGAATATTGCATCCTTTTTTTTTTAGAATGTAACTGAAATTATAGATGCAAAGGATTCGTACTTATTTCTAGTTCGAAATTTGCGAATATTACGCTTCGGTACAATTTACTCGGTTTGATATATCATGATATAAAGGGAGGCCGAAGCTTCATGGAAATATTAGAGCTGTAACGCCTGCAGCACTCGTCGCGAAATCAATGGTAATTCGCGTAGTGAAGCGAGCCAGGATATTGCGATTTCGCGCCGCTCCATTCCTGCGAGTTCCAACCCACTCATTCCTCCTTGATATGTCGTCTGGCTCGGAGAAATATTGAGAATATATGTGAACGCAAACGGCGAGGGAGAAACGGAAATACGTCTTCGGGCCGTTGACTCGATTTTTTTTTGAAACGGTAGCCGGGAATCATTGGAAATACATAAACAATGATATATCGAAGAAATTTTTATCGGATTAACGTCACACTATCACGGTAAAAACTTTAAAATAAATCTGAAACTTCCCTATTAGCACGTTGAGTAATTTCAAATAAGATCAAACTCATTACGCGATCTTAGAATTTCTTTTACAATCTCGTATACTTACGTTACTCTGACAAAATGAAAAGTTGGGTGAACAGACGAGTAATCAAAGAACATCTGCTCCATGTTTGTAAAATCTCTTGTTGTCAACTTGTGCCCCAGAAGTTCTGTATCAAAAGGGGCAACCTTTGTCGAGAAACATTAATCACTATAATTGGACAACCTTCAAAACTTCATCGTCGTCGTTGCCAACCCCATGGCCATCTTATTTACAAGTACGTGCATTCTGCGTAGGTACACCGTATGACTTTTAATGACGCAAACCTATAACGCGTTAACTCTGATTTGTCCATTAATTACTTCAGTTACCTTAACCCAGAATGTTGTACGAAACATTTTTTCTATATTCGGACAATGAAGAGTCACTCACCTATTTAACATACACCTCTACGAAATATCTGGGTTAATGAATTGCTGGCTAGAGATAAGTAGAACGAGGGGCGAGGGCAAGTATAATGTAAAAAAAAAGGGTTGAGTCGCCAAGAGCTTGATTTGCAGACTCGTGCTCAACTTGGACTCAACAGTGACTAGCACCGTTCGACAGTGATTATTGAACTGGAATTTTACACGAATAACGTTATTTTTCATTATTAATTGGACCCTTATAATTACATGCTAAAATATGTTGTAATAAAGTTTTGCTGAATTGTGGATTCACGAATTTCGCATACTACAGAAAAGTACCAGCATGACATTGAATTAATTATTTGATCACTCAAGAAGACTATAAAAAGAAACGCCCCCCCCCCCACCCCCATTCGTATACTTCTACTTTGACTTAAGAGAAGAAGCTCTCTCGAAATATCGTCCCATTTTTCGACGAAAGCACTTTGTCTGAGAGCTGAAAGAAATTGTGGCAGCTTTGGAAATCATTACGTGATAGAGATCCATTATTAGATTGAATCGAGGCACCTTTGGTTGCTCCGCTTTTTGTGAATATGAGTTTGATATCTAAGAAATGTTATATTTATACATATGTGATCATAGCAGAGTTGGGCAACTTTCTGCAGAGGTGTTGTAAAAGCATACAATTACAAACAATCCATTAAATCTAATGAACGTCATTCATTTTTGACATCTGTCAGGGTAGGCTGTGTCGTAGTATTTTCTTTAAACATCGCTTCCACAAAGAAATTTAAAAAAATGACATTAACATATTGAAAAATGTTCAAACATATAAAACAGGGATGAAAAAAATGATGATCAAAATAGGTGTTTTTTGTTTCCTTCGACATCAGACGTTGGTTGAAATCCCTTTGCAGAACTGCTTTCAAACTTATAAGGCCCAGAGTCATGTTACCCCAACGTAATGTCAACACCAAGTCATATTGCGACGTCAAGTTTCCATCAAATCTCAAAGCAGACACCCGGTTTGTTTTACCAAAAGAGTGAATATGAGGATGTACTACATCCATGCGTAGGAATATATAAACAAACGGGAAGTATACATGCCGTGGGAAAACATATTATTTGGGCACAGGGAATAGAGAACTTGAGCCTCGGAGGTCAACGAAATTCAGGCAAAAGGGCATTCGAACTTAGTCCGTGGATGTACTACGCTCTGTTGGTTCCGTTGATATAGCATTTCTGCGGTGTTACAGTTACTATACCTTTCGGGCGTCTCGAGCTCCGACCAATTGGGGGATTGTAGCTGGACTCTTTGAATGCGCGATATAGAGTCTGTGTAGACAGTTTGTTTGCGGTCTCACGAGATACATCCCTGCATGTCACAGCCGCACACTGGAAAGTCCTTCGGCTTATATACAACCACATCGCTAATTTCGGTGCATGGACAAATCAAACGGACGATGTCATTTCAACGGTTTCTTAGAGAATTTAGAAATACGAAAAAAAAAAAACGATGAACTCGCAGATTACCACATCAGTGCACTTGAGAAACTATTTCAACAGTAACAAACATTGAGGGTGAAAGACAAAATATTAAATACATGGTGTTTTCCGACTGACCCATTTTCATCCCAAAGTTTCTCATCATCGTTCAACGCCACATTTCCTCTTACATTTGTAATAATTCTCTCATATTCGTTAATAAATGAATACTCGTTCTTTTCTATATTCAAATTTCTGGACAGAATACAATTACTTATCTTCGGTTATTCGGTCGAACCGGTTTATTGATAAAGAGTTTGTCTAATGCCAGGCCCGGACTTCGATGATGATTTTATCGACGACGAACCTTCCAGAAAGACTTGAATCTAGCCGAATATTTCCTTCGATATGATAAATTAGACGTGTGTCCAGTCAGACGGTCGGAAAGATAGTGTCCTGGAGCTTAGGCAACTCGTATGTCGCGATGAAAACTCCAAAAATAATAATAATAGTACTTCGAAGATGTACGGAAGGCAAAACTGAATTTAGCTCATTACGCATTTTCTATTATTCATGTCAAAAATATAGTTGACACGAAATTTTGCATTTTTCTATATTCCATTCACCTTTCCGGATTCCAATTCCACTATTATAAATAATTTCTTCATGATAATGTCAAGCAGGATTGATATTAAAAAAATAGAAGTCTAAAGAAATGTTGTTTATCAAATACTCTTGAGCTTGTTCGTAGAGAAAATACGAATCTAGAAAACCTTAGCCTGTAATGTCGAACACACCAACCGTATGCCAAGCCTTATGAGGAAATAATCCGTCTGGGGAAATGGAGTATACCGTTACTGTATTATGCCAAAGAAACTTATATGCATGTACATTCAATCCTAGTGTTTCTTCGGAGGCCAGAAGCTTCCTACTACAACAACGAGAGTAGATGCACTTCGCCTTGAGATAACGGAGCAAAATGCAGTTTTGTACATTTTGCTTCTCTCCCTCAGTTGAATGATGTGTGATGCATCCACACGTATATCCTATATTTTCCTTGTACTCACGAGCCATCAGTATTGCCGTACTACCGCGGACTATTCGTTGAACGAGGCGCAATAGGGTAAACACGACGTTTGAAAAGCTTTGCCCTTTCACCACGAGGGAATTCTCGTGTGCCAAACGGTATACATTATGTATAGCTAAAGCTTTTCTCATGTGTATATATACATGGATATATGTAACATATGCACTTGTTTATGCACAAAGCTTACGATTGCTAGGCTCTCAATCTGTCTATCCCAAGTATCTGAAATTGGTTTTTGTCTCAAAATCGAATGAATAAAAATCATTCAGTTTCAAACACTATTTGTTTTATTTTACATAATTAGAAGTATAGATATAGATCTGGTTACTCATGAGTAAAAAAAAAAGAAATAAAAAAAAAACATTCAATTAACACGAAGCTCATTAATTATCGCGGGATAAATTTGATAAAATGTACGTAATATCGCGTCAGGGAAAAAAAAGAAAATGAAGAAAAAAAAATCTCGTGGGCTTTTGGTATTGAATCGTAAGTACAAAGTAAGCTCGACCGCCGCAGCGCCCAGAACCACTAATGTGCTCGCTCGCAGCGCGGACGGAAACTTCGAGGTGACACTGGCCACCAAGGCCACGATCTATCACCAGGGATTGGTCGAATGGAAGCCACCAGCGATTTATAAGTCATCCTGCGAAATCGACGTCGAGTACTTCCCATTCGACGAGCAGACCTGCGTACTCAAGTTCGGTTCGTGGACCTATGACGGCTTCAAGGTAAATGAGCATGGTAGCCGATTAAGATACAACGTGCGGAATCCATTTTTGAGAGAGAACGAAACAATAAACAAAGTAAAAAGCAAATATACATAACGGTTTAACAAACGACTGGGAATGTCGACGAAAATGTGTCAAAATCTGTCTCGTTCGAGCTTTGACGTGATTGGGCGATCACGAAAAGGCTGGAAACGGGACATCGCGCTGGTTATACTAATTATAAATTATTATTATTACTATTAATGCTCTTATTGTGTTCTCGTGATGCAGGTAATATTTACAGTGTTGCCAAATACCACTTTGATCGATCCTACTCGATTCTCAATCGTCTAAACAATTATATCGCTCAATGTCTTAAAAATATTCTTTATTTGTCAATGGCAAAGAACAATGTCATCAGAAATAAATTTGTTGAATGTCACTTTCAAAAAATTACGCTCGAGAATGTACTCAAAGGCATCTGAGAGTTGAGAAGATCGATATACGAATTTCGTCCAAAAGGAATTGCTGTCGATTGATCGCTGGTTGTACGCGAAAAAAATTCCAATACATTGAATTTTTGCTTCCTTCACTGATTTTCTCTATTCTTATTCTTACTTTCTCTCGCTCTCTCTCGCTCTTTCGCTTCTACCCTCTTCATATGTATATACATATTTCTCGCTTGGTTTCCTTCCAACATTATAAACGTACAACTCAAAGGACTAGTGGGAAGAAGCGTAGGGACGAGAGAGAAAGAGAAGTTGAACCAAAGATCGAATCGAGAACATTTAGAAAGCTCGGAATCTCACGCTCGAAAAAAGAGAAAGCGATGCTCGAACGGACTTGGGAAG